>SJYX01006333.1:0-14149 GCA_006410675.1 Oreotragus oreotragus | reverse complement strand
ATAAGACTCTTGAGAGTCCCTTGGACTGCAAGGAGATCCAACCAGTCCATTCTGAAGGAGATCAACCCTGGGATTTCTTTGGAAGGAATGATGCTAAAGCTGAAACTCCAGTACTTTGGCCACCTCATGTAAAGAGTTGACTCATTGGAAAAGACTCTGATGCTGGGGAGGGATTGGGGGCAGGAGGAGAAGGGGACGACTGAGGGTGAGATGGCTGGATGGTATCACCGACTCGATGGACGTGAGTCCAAGTGAACTGCAGGAGATGGTGATGAACAGGGAGCCCTGGCATGCTATAGTTCATGGGGTCGCAAAGAGTCGGACACGACTGAGCAACTGAACTGAACTGAACTGTTGCATTGGTTTCTGCCAAACATCAACATGAATCAGCCATAGGTATGCAAATAGCCCTGCCCCCTTGAAATTCCCTCCCACCCTATCCCCCATCTCACCCCTCTAGATTATCACAGAGCACCAGGTTGAGCTGGGCTTCCCTGATGACTCAGACAGTAAAGAATCTGCCTGTAATGCGGGAGACCTGGGTTCAAACCTTGTGTTGGGAAGATCCCCTGGAGGAGGGCATGGCAGCCCACTCCAGTATTCTTGCCTGGAGAATCCCCACGGACAGAGGAGCCTGGAGGGCTGTACAGTCCATGGGGTCCCAAAGAGTTGAACACGACTGAAGTGACTAAGCGCACACTCCTATCTGTGGGGTAGAAGGGCTGCCTGGAAAAGGGAACGCAGGAGCTTTCTGGGGTGAGAGAAATGCGTGTACGCATTGGAAAGAGGTCACTGACAAATTCATTTAAGATTTCTGTAGGTTATACAAGTTACACCTCAATCACAAAGAAAAGATAAAAGCATATCGGGGAAGCATGTGAAATGTGATCTGATTTCAATCTACAGCTCTTTTCTTTCCTAACCCCCAAGCTTAGGTGGGCAGGGGCTGAACAAAAGCTCCGAGTGTGCGGGCTCCACCCCAGTCGGCGTTTCAGTGGGGATTCTCTCTTTTTAAAAAAACACTTGGAAGCGAATCTTTTTTTAACAATTATTTGGCTGCGCTGGGTCTGTAGCTGTGGTTTATCCCCTGATCAGGGATCAAACCCAGGTCCCTTGCACTGGGAGCGAGGAGTCTTAGCCCTTGGACCACCAGGGAAGTCCCTCTTTTTGTTTTTTGTTTTCACTCTTTTTATTTTATATTGGAGTATAGTTGATTAACAATATTGTGATAGTTTCAGGTAGGTGGCAAAGGAACTCAGCTGGACACATACATGGATCTGTTCTCCCCCAAACTCCTCTCACAATGGAGATTCTTTAGAGCAGATGCCTTCACTCCTGCCGGCAAGACAAGCCCTCACGTGACCTCCTTGTTCACGCAGGGAAGCAGGGTCCCACTGAGACATTTTGCATCCCTCCAAGAAACACTGGCTAGAAACGTTTTCAGCTGCTCTTTGTGTGATGGTAGAACCACAAAGGTACACCACTGCTGGTATGGTCAGCCCCTTCCTTCTTGTGCCCAGTAGTTCTGCTCTGGCCTCAAACTTGCATACTCCACTCAGCAAGACTGCAGCCAGGCATGGGCCTGAATGCATCAGTACTGAGTCAAATAGTGTCCCCCCGAAACTCACATCCACCCCACATCTCTGAGTGTGACCCTATTTGGAAGTAGGGTCTTCACACATGTAATCAGTTACATTAAGATGAGGTCACACTGGACGAAGGTGGGCCCTAATCCAATGACTAGTGTCTTTCTAAGAGAAAATAGAAACACAGACCCATACACAATGACAGCCACGTGGAGACAGAGGCAAAGATTAGAGGCACGTTCGCAAAAAGCCAAGGAATGCCCGAGATGTCAGAAGCTAGGAGACAGGCATGGAACAGAATTCCCTTCCGATATCCAAAAGGAACCAAGCCTGTAGACACCTTGATTTTTAGACTTCTGGCTTCCAGAACTGGGAGAAAAGACATTTCTCTCGCTTCAAGCCACCTAGTTTGCGGTAATTCATTACAACAGTTCTTAGAAAACAATATAGCATCTTCTTAGGAAAGCGGTTTAATGCCCAGACCATTATCTTCTCCTAGAGCCAGCTTCTTAGACGTTCTGCCAGCCCCTATACTTTTCAAAAATTTTCTTCCAACCCAGCATCTCAACACAATTCTCAATATCTTGTTAGGTTTCCCCTAAAAAAAGTTTTAACACCCTTCTCTCCCAGAATGGCTGCCTTACTGAACCTTCTCATCTGGGAAGCCAGAACAAAATCTCTTCTGCTGGAGCTCAAGCAGGCACATGGTGATCACTCACTCTCTGGCAATTATGAGCCCCTACTGTGTGCCAATTACCCAGCTCTAACATGAACACATCCTACACTTGCTTCAGTAACCATGGTAGGCACCCCCCTCAGACAGGATCCAGCTGGTTTAAGGGCGATGGCCAGCTGACCTCCCTCCGAAGGCTCTGAGATAAAGAAGCAACACCAGGCTGGGGTTCCATCTGCTCCCCTCCCACGGCAGTGGTCACTGGGGCTGGGTGGGAGGCAAGCTCTCACCGGGTCCTTATTCTCTTGGTCTGTCCTCGTCTCTCTGATGTCCCCGTTGTAGGTGGAGTTCCGCTGATCCTCAGATGCACTCCGCTGCTGCCAGAGTATAGCCTCTCCCTCATACTCCTTCCTGTACAGGTTGGTCCTGTCGGACAGGCTGGCTCGACGTACCACCTTCCTAAGGGGAGAGGGGATTGCTGGGAGGCTGCTTCCAGGCTCCACGGGCAGGAGCATCCTTGGGCGCCCCTGGCTGTCCCACCCCCAACTCACCCTCGGCTGCCCGCGCTGGACGTCCTCCTGCTCAAAGATGACTTATGCCTCAGCTGCGACTTCATGATCACATCGTGCTTGTGTTTCAGCTCCAGCAGCAGGACTTTGAACTCCTCCTCTTCACACAGGTCTGAAAGGGTGGAGGAGTCCATGGTAGGGGGCAGAGAAGGGGCTGGTGATCCCCGAGGGCCCCCCAGACCCACTGAAAATTCACATCTTCTGGGGTGTGGGTGGAGGGGAGAAAGCAGTGCCAGCCTTATTTCCTGGGCTACAACCCAATCCTTAGAGGAGTGTAAGAAGAGGAAACCCCAGGTCCCACGCACAGTCCCAGTTCACAGGTATGACTGGAGGATTCATACACCTTGGATCGCTTCCAAGAGGAGTCATCAATTCTCCACTGATAGAAAATAAATCAAGAGAAACCAGAAGGTACCCCACAGAGCCCAAGCAAGACATTATGAAAAGAGCCTGAAATCATATATCCCCACCCACTCAATCCCTCTCATCTTTAAGTTCATCTGTCTACCTATTCACTGAACCAGTCATCCATAGGTTCATCCTCTGCACACTCATCCTCTTATTCATTCATCCATACATTCACCCACTTATCCAACCACTAATCTACCACCCATTAATTTATTTATCAAACTATCCATCTACCATCTATCCAACAATATATTCAACCATTTATCCTCCACTCATCAAAAAAAATCAATGAGTGTAGGTGTGGTCCTTCTGAACTTACCAATTGGCATCTCATCCATGGACGTCCTAGCACTGAGACTGGCCCCATGGGACACCAACAGCTCTGCCATCTGCATCTGAAACACAGGAAGAAGCCTGGGTTCCCCTCTGCCCATAGCTGAGAAAGCCTAGGAGTTGGAGAGAGTGAGAGTTCAAAGCTTCTTAGGATGTGATCCAAAGAATGGTAGGGCAAAGCTGACTCCCAGGGAAGGCTCTGCCCCCTAAAGCTGGGAACTCCGGCAAATGCAATGGGCTTGACACCTCCTCCAGCATGACTCAGCCATACCGAGGGACAGAAGGAGTCAGCTATAACTCCAGAGCTGTCAAGTGTTTAAACAGGAATGGCTAAAGCTACAGAGATTTCTATCTGGGAAACAAGTGGAAAAACTCAAGACAGAAATGTGGGAAATTTTCTAATTTGGCAAATTGGATTGTCATCTTGTTAGGACACAACTTGACAATCCTTCTTGTAAACTCCATAGGTCTTTTCACATCCTACACACTAGCTGTAGTCAACACCCTAAGTGGGTCAGGTGTTCTTCTGAACCAACTCCCAGCCCAAAGGTCAGCAGGCTGGCCATAAGCTGCCTCTCTCACAGCACTGTGGGTGACAACTACCTGTCCCCAGAAGGCAGCCGCGTGCAGGGGCTCCCAGCCATCCCAGTCCTTCACATCCACGCGTACACCATGGTCCAGGAGGAGCTCGGCCGCCCGTAGGTATCCGTTGGCTCCAGCTATGTGCAGCTGAAGGAGAGGAAAGGGGTCAGCACTCCCCATGGGGGCTGGTCCCTCATTTGGAAGCAGGATAGCCCATTCCCCGGCCCAAGGCCCAGATCATACTTGGGGCCAGTAGAATGGAACAGAAGGAGGTGAAGATACCAGCCACGTGACAGAGCATTAGTAAGTCTGCAGTATGGAACCAGAAGGTAAGGGAGAAGGGGCTTCTCTTCTGTCTTCAAGCCCCTGTCGTTAAGGCATCAGCATTTATTGAGTGCTTACTATGTACTGAGCCCTGTAGATGGGGTCTCAGAGGTCCAACAGAACACAGCCCTAATGGCCAGATGCCGCATCATCCAGGGGTCAGGTCGCTATAAGTTTCTGGCAAACAGAGGTTCTGGGTTTTTTTCTTTTTTTTAATTTTCAGAAAAAAAAAAAAAAAAAAAGGGTGTGATCTGGAACAGGCACACATGAAAACTGGTATCACTATCTGATTTATAAATGTTTGATGCTTGCCAACTATTAAGAATGACACACAGTCAGCCAGACATTAAAAACTGTAGGGCCACATACATAGCTGGGAATAAAAAGTTATGACTGGGAGAGTGATATTGGTGGGTTTTTTATTTTTTGTTTTATTAAAGTATAGCTGATTTACAATGTTTCAGGTATATAGCAAAACAATTCAGTTATTCATCTGCATATATTTTTTCCCAGATTTCCTTTCCTATTACAGAGGATTACGACTATAATTACATTGAATATAGTTCTCTGTGCTACACAGTAGGACCTTGTTATGTATTATATAAATAAAAGTGATCATGTTAATAATGAGTTCATCTCCAGAATCTATTGAGAGTTTAGAGGCTCTGTGCTGAGCAGCTATATGCAGAATCTCATTTAGTCCTCCCAACAGCCCCCTGGGGAAGGTATGCCTCCCTGCTTCACTGGGAAGAACTGAGACCTAGTGTGCACCCAGCCATGGGACTGAAGCCGCTCTGAGGCCAGCCCAAGAGGAGCAGACCCTTGTGTCTATAGGGCTGAGCCACAGACCCAGAGGAGCCCCATCCAGGGCGGGCAGTGTCCTGGCACAGCCTGGCCATAACTTCGTCCAGTCTTCATGCAGCGTCCAATCCAACTCCCTGACTCAACTCTTGAGTGCTGGGCTGAGCAGGGACCCCTTCCTTAGAAAAGAGCATGAGGCACAAAAACCTAAAAAAGAGAACTACTTCCACTGCTGGATATATATCCAAAGAAAATGAAAACACTAATTCGAAAAGATACAGGCACCCCAGTGTTCATAGCAGCATCATTTACAGTTGTCAAGATATGGAAGCAACCTGAGTGTCTGTCAACAGATGAATGGACAAAGAAGGTGTGGTATATACAGACAATGAAATACTACCCAGCCATATAAAAGGATGACATAATGGCATTTGCAGCAACATACGTGGACCAAGAGGGCCTTATGTTTCGTGAAAGAAGTCAGACAAAGACAAATACTCTATGTTATCACTTATATGTGAATTTTTAAAAAAATGAATGTATGTAACAAAACAGAAACAGACTCACTAATAGAGAGAGGGAAGGGGGAGGGGAAAGATAGGGGTAGAGGACTGAGAGACACAAACTACTATGTATGAAACAAATAAGCAAAGTATGTTGTACATCACAAGGAAATATAGCCATTATCTTGTAATAATTTTTAATGGAGTATAATCTATAAAAAATATTGAATCATTGTGTTATACACCTGAAACTAATATATTATAAAGCAACTATATGTCACTGAAATAAACAAATAATCAAGTTTAAAAGTTTTATTAAAAAAAAATAAAGGGGGATGAGGCAGAGGGTGGGACTCAGGAACAGGGTGGGAGAAGTCCAATGATCACATATGGGCTACCAGATCAGGCCTGAGGGGCAGTGAGGGAACTTGGTACTGCTGAGCCCTACCTGAAAAGCTGAAGATTCTGAGACCCTGAGTGCTCACAATCACATGGACCCCAAGCCTAGGACAGGAGGGGCCCAGCCATGGGCAAGGTTGAGGGGGGCTTCCAAGGCCATGTTCTAGTTCTCAGTTTAGAGGCTGCAGAGGCAGAATTCCCCAATACTGAGCTGTATCATGCTATGAAGGCCTATGAAGAAAGATCAAGAAGGTTTCACTGACACTTGAATTGCAACAGTGAGTGAAGCTAATGAGGCAGATAGAGAGAAGATTCCATCATTCTCTATCTCTAATGTCTAGTAAAGTATGTGGCACAGAGGGTGTGTACGTTCACAGGATGGATGGGTGAACAAATGGATGGACAGGTGGACCAATGGATGGATGGGTGGACCAATGGATGGATGGGCGGACCAATGGATGGATGCGGGTACCAAAGATGGATGGGTGAACCACAGGATGGGTAAACCAAAGATAGATGGGTCCCTGGGGTGTCTGGGCTCTGAAGTCAGGGAACCAGAAGAGAGGCTGTTGCAGCAACATCAAGGACAGACAATGAAACAAGACACTGAGGTGGGATAGGGTACACTGAGGCAGGAGCATGAACAAAGCAAGATGGCTTGGATGAGTGGATGAATGTGGCACTCATCTTGAAGCAGGAGACATCATGGGAGGAGGTGGAAATAATGAACTCAGAATGGACACCTGTAGCATGAGGTAAAGGAGAAACTTGGAGACAAAGAAGTGGACTGCAGAGCCAAGCCTCCTTAACCCACAGCTCCCAACTCCCAGCCCCAGCTTCTCAAAGCAGCTGATCCCTGCTCTGCTAACTCTCCACATTCCAGAGGGAACCCTGTCCCCAAAAGGGGGAGGAAGTCCAAGGCTACAGACAGGCCTCCGCTGTGTAGACTTGACCTCTGCCCAGTGGCCCCCGTTCAGCTCCAGCCGGTCTGAGTTCTGGTCCTGACTCCCCAGCCCAATCCAGCCTGGCCCCTCTCCTCACCAGTGTGGCCCCCTGGGCATCTACCCAGTCAAGGTCCTGGCCAGCTGCGATCATACAGTGAATGTCCGAAATCATCTGCTGCTCAGGAGCTGCCCGCATCTCGTTGATTTTCTCCTGGGTGATGCCTGCAGTGGGGGAGAGGGGCACTGAGTCAGCATTCCCAGGCAGAGAACCCATGGGGGAGGGGAGGGAGGGCAGAGTGGGGGAGGTATGACTCCTCTTTCCTAGGGTCTGCCAGTCAAGGGGGTAAACAGACGTGCTCAGAGATCATTTCTCCCAGGCCCAGTGGAAATGAACACCACGTGCCGGGCCACGAACAAGAGCCTGGAACCAGATGGCGCTGTATTAATATCAATGACTGTTACATACACAGCTCTTCTACCTGGCAGTCCCGACCACCCACCTACCCACCTCGAGCTGCTCAAGTTCCTGACTCCATCTCATCCTTTAGGTCCAGCCTGGATCACCTCCTCAGCTGGCCTCCCCTGCCCACTCTATCCGACCAGGTCTCTGTTCATTTCTTCCACTTCATAAACAGCTGTGTTTGCAGCACCAGGCACGCTCAGTAAATCTCTATTACGGCCACGACTGAATTACTGAATATATAACTTCTGAATGGAGAGCTGAATAAATCGAGGTGGAGGGACTCAGAAACACGTTTTCAAGCCTGAATCTCTGGCTAAAATGTAAGTGTTACTGGAAGCTACTAAGGAGAGAGTGATTTGCTCTGAAAAAACAGGTCAATGAGCGCAAGCATTCTTGGATAGAACTCAGGGGAGGTCTGTAAACTTGAAGGGAGAAAAAGAATGATCTATTTTCACTAATTTTTTATTTGTTTAATTTTTGTTTGTTTCTTTTTGGCTGTGCTGTGTCTTTGTTGCTGCGTGCAGGCTTTCTCTAGTTGTAGCGAGTGGCATCTACTCTCTGGTTTCGGTGTCTACACTTCTCAGTGTGATGACTTCTTGTGTTGGGGAGCAGGGTCTCTGGCGCACACGGGCTTAGTTGTTCAGAGGCATGTGGAATCCTCCTGGACCAGGGATCAAATCCACGTCCCCTGCCTGCCAATGCACTCTTGGATTCTTATACACTGGACCACCAGAGAAGTCTTATTTTCACTGACTTTTCAATGAGACATAGCATTTCCTTCTGGTCTAAATTCACGGTAGAATTGTCAGTGCCCATGACTTTGTCACCAACAGAAACTGTAGGCATTTTCACGCCATGCTACCTTATTGTTTCATGAATCAGTGAAGTTTCTACATTATACATTTAAAAGTATTTGAGGAGCCCTACTTTAATAGCAGTGGTTTCCTTTATAATCCTAGGGCTTTGACAAATGCATTTAAAAATACAGAAGGGGTAGGTCCATAAAGTCGCTCAGTCGTGTCCGACTCTTTGCAACCCCGTGGACTGTAGCCCACCAGGCTTCTCTGTCCATGGGATTCTCCAGGCAAGAATACTGGAGTGGGTTACCATTTCCTTCTCCAGGGGATCTTCCCGACCCAGGGATCGAACCCGGGTCTCCCGCATTGGAGGCAGATGCTTTAACCTCTGAGCCACCAGGGAAGCCTATAGATTCACCAGACTGACACAAAATTTATTAGGATGTTCTACAGAAAGTGGACAGGGAAAGCTCCAGGGCCAGAGGATGAGCAGGCCAAAAGGGAGGTTCCTGCAGCCATCTGGGCAGAAACACAAGGGCAGAGATGAGGGGAAGACCTCAGGCTGCAGTCCAGGGTCTGGATTTGAGATATATTTCTAAAGAGGAGGCCTTTCAGGAGCATGTACTGGGGTGGCGGGGGCGGGCTGCATTTGTTTCCTCTCTGAAGCTCATTTGTGAGCTGAGAACAGCCCACATCTTGTTTATCTGGGGTCCCTGGCAGCCCAAGTGGTGCCTGGCACAGAGCAGGCAGCCGTGAATGTTCTTGACTTTGTATTTTCCCAAATGGGAATATATCTTTATTGTGGATGTTTTGAATTGAACTGTCACAGCTGCTGAAGAGACGGGGCCAGCTGAGGCTGCCCATGCATGTGGGTGACACAGAAGACAGCCACGCCCCTCCTTGTGCACAGCTCGTTTTCCAGGCTTGTTCTGTGTTCGCATCTTGTCCGTCACGTGGGTAACAACCTTCATGGGGTCCCGTCCCAGGTCCTGAGCACTAAGCGATGGGCACGCCTCTAGGTAACTTGTTCACCTGCACTGATCTGAGAGATGCTCGCCACAGCCCCACACCCAGCCCACTGCACAGCCGGCGGCCCTGCCCTTACCCTGGTACGCCATGCACGTCTCGATGACATCCAGGGTGGGCTCATCCTCACAGAGGTCATAGGGCATGTTCCCATCAGAGTTGACAGCGAGCAAGTCGGCTCCACTGCAGAGAGAGGACCAGGGTGAGGGCCAGGAACGTGCAGAGGGCTGGTCTGACTGCCTCAACTGTCCAGCCTCTCACCCACACCCCAACACCCACAACCCAACACCCGCTGTGCACCCCAACACCCACAACCCAACCACGGTGCAGCCCAGGAAGGACTGCATCTCCAGGATCTCAGTCCCAGGAAAGCTGTGCCACTTTCCCCAGCTTCCTTCTCTGTTGAACCAGCAGGTGGGCACTTGAGGATAGATGTCAAATAAGAAAAGACAAAATTCAGCATCACTTCCCAAGCATCTGCTAAGAGCCAGGCTTGATCTAAGCCCTTTACATCATCTGATATAATCCTCATAATAGTCTTCTTGGTTCAGTATTATTGGCCCCATTTCACTCAAGGGAAAACAAGATTCAGACAGGGTCAGTTACCTGTCTGAGGTCATACAGCTATGATGTGAGAGGTTTAAGACGGAAACCCGGCTCTTTCACGGGCCAGCTCTTTTTACTTTTCCCTGTCCTATTTCAATATTAGACCAAGTGCAGAAACACCCAAAGTGAAAGTGAAAGTGAAGTCGCTCAGTCATGTCCAACTCTTCGGGACCCCATGGACTATATCCTACCAGGCTCCTCTGTCCATGGAATTTTCCAGGCAAGAGTACTGGAGTGGGTTGCCATTTCCTTCTCCAGGGGATCTTCCCGACACAGGGATTGAACACGGGTCTCCTGCACTGCAGGCAGACGCTTTACCCTCTGAGCCACCAGGGAAGCCCGCAGAAACACCCAAGGATACCCCCAATTCCTCCTCTAAGTCCCTGCTTCAAAGGCAAACCAGGGTGGGGCAGGAGAGAGCCTTGGGACCCCGTGGGAAAATTCCCCTTTGGGGCCAGTGGCTCCCAAATGCATGGTCCTGGGCTGTCCTGTGGCAGAATCACTCAGACACCACTGAAATAAAATGCAGCTTCCTGGGCTCCGCTCTAGACCTCCTGAAACAGAGTCTCTCAAGAGGATGGGGTGGGGTTGATGATTACACATTTTAAACCCATGATTCTGGTACAGATTGGTGCTGAGGATATGGAGGTATCCTCTCTCTTTTCCTCTCGCATCACCTCTAATTGGATGGTGGCCATCTGATGCCCCTGCAGACTTAACCACACCCAGGTGTTCATCAGAGGTGTGGGCACGGGCTACCTGCCAGTCCTCTGGCCTAACAGCCCTCCCCTGGGACCTCTCTGAGCTCCTGTGTGCTCTTGGGTAAGTTAATCCACCTCTCTGAGCCAGGAAAGCATCTCTATCACCCAAGTAGACACCCGATGGGCCCTGGCCGCTCTGCTGAGACCTCCAGCAAAGGCCACTTGCCCTTGGCTGCTATACCTGAATCCCTGTGCTCAGATGCTGGGTCCTGGGATTCCAGCCACCACTGATCTCGCTTTGTCTCGGTTCTGGGACTGAAATCGCCTGATTTTCTGCTGAGTTTCTCAGGACTTTTGCGTCCCTGAGTGTTCAGTGCCCAGCACAGGGCTTGGCCCAGCTCAAATGCCCACCAATCATTAGATGAACTCAATGAAATACACTTGAAATTCAAGGTTGCCTCTTCTCTGTGTTTGCAGAGCCTGAGCAGACTGGAAAGAAGTTCAGGGTGGGGGGAGACTGTTCAGAACTCTACAGAGAGAAATGGCCTTATCCCTGGGGAAGACATTACTATGTGGTATCCCCCAAAGTAGATTCTGCCCCAAAGAAAAGCATGTGGATGGGATTTGAGGGAGCAGAGCCAAGGAAACATGCCTGCTTTTTCACAGCAAGAAAAACGGCAACAACACTTAAGTATGGAGATGAATACAGACTCGTAGGGACAGACAGAAAAAGAGATGAAAAGAAAGAGAATCATACCCTGACACAAAGCCAAAGACACTACCAGAAAACTACAGACCAATATCCCTTATGAACAGCGATGCAAAACTCCTCAAGAAAATACTAGCAAACCAAATCCAGCAGCACAGTAGAAGGATTATATGCCATGACCAAATGGGATTTATTCCTGGGATGCACAGATGTAAACTGTGTTGCGTATTTTATGAGAAACATATCGGGAGAAAGGAAGAGAACGAAAAGAGAGAGAAAGTGAATTAAGAGAGACACAGGGGGAAAGACAAAGTGAGATCAAGGAGGAAAGAAGAGACAGAGAGGGCAAACAGGAGAGAAAGACACAGGGATGGAAAGGGAATGTGGGGAGAAAAGGCACAGGCACCAGAGAGACAGGAGGAAGAGAGCGATGAAAGTCCCCCACCCCGACACCAAAAACAAGGACCTGGGAAAACACCAAAGGCTCACTCATGGCTGACTCAGCTCAGTGTATGGTAAAAACCACTACAATATTGTAAAGCAATTAGCCTCCAATTAAAACAAATAAACCAAAGGCGGAGGGAAGGCTGTTCCTGGGGGAGAGAGGGGCACGTACTACTGAACGAGGATCTTCACCAGGTTAATGTGGCCGCAGGTGGCCGCGGCATGCAGAGGCGTCCACAGCTCGTTGTCCTTGGCGTTCACGTTGGCACCGTGGGAAAGAAGCAACTTGACAATTTCCTCAAAGTTGTCGATGCAGCACTGCAAGGCGGACACAGGTAGGGTCAGCTCCGGGCAGGTCACGATGAGGGCACACCCAGTTCCCGAGAAGGACAATGGAGCCAAGCTGCCTGAGTTTGAATCCAGCTCCATTAAGTGCATGCTGTGTGAGCGTGGGCAAGCCACGTAACCTTTCTGAGCCTGTTTCCTTGTGAGTAAGTGAATAATGTACAAGATAAAAATATAAAAACAATATAAAGAATAATGTCAGCTATAAGATGTTTCGCAAATGTTGGTGGAATGGGATGAAATTTCGAACGAGGCTTTAAAACCTTTACTTTTTAATTTCGGAAAGCTTTCTTCAAACAAATCTGTAAAGAGAACTCTAAGTTAGATAGCCAATAAATTCAAGCAGGGCGGCTCAGGCTGAAGCTGGGGTATGTGGGGTGGGGCTCTTGAGAAGGTCCCACTTCCCATCAGTGGCCTCCCTAGATTATAGTTTGAAACCTCTGACTTAGGAATTTCTGACCCAGAATCTAGTTCTTTGGGAAGTCCCAAGTAACGAAGCCTCCCCCAAAAAACCCAGCTCCACCCGAGGGCTCTAGTGGGTCCTGACAGAGTCCCTGCGAGGAGAGAGCCATGTCTGCCCTCCCGCTTGACCACATGTGGGTCAGCCCCAATGAGAAGGCAGCTCGCAGAGAGATACTGGGCTCCAAAAGCCACTGGAGCCCCCAAACTCCAGCGAGGGAGAGTGAAAGATTCCAAGGGGACAGAGGGAGCTCAAGCTGGGGCCATGAGCAGAGAGAGGTGAGGACAGGGGAGACAGAAGACAGGGGGCCACTTTGCAGGCTGCAGGAAGGATCTCAGATGACCTTCGGAGAAACCAGCCGGGGACGGGGCAGTGGACCTGTGGCTCAGAACTGCCCATCCAGGGACGGCTCTGCCCTCAGTGCACGGGAGATGCTGCAGTTATACTCAGAGGAGCAGCACAATTCAAACTTGTTTTTTTTTTTTAATCCCTCCTCCAGCTGCATGCAGAGAACAGACTTCGATCACAAGTTTCTGGAAGGAGAAGAGGGAGGGTGAGGAACTATGTCAAAATCACCCCATTTAAGAGATGATGGCAGCCTGACCTACAGAAGTGACCGCAGGCATGGGGAGAAGTGACTGGATGCTAGCAGAAGGAGTGGGGGCACCTGTGGGAGCCCAGGGCCTCAGGGGGGTGTGGGGATGGAGCGGCACCATGGCCCCCAACCTATTCCCTGCAGAACCAGGGGTGAGAGGGACGTCCTCGGTGGTCCAATGATTAAGACTCCGAGCACCCAATGCAGGGGACCTGGGTTCTTTCCCTGGTCAGGGAACTAGATCCTGCATGCCACAACTAAAAGATCCCGCATTCCACAAGTAAGACCATACATACCAAATACATACATCCATACATACCACACACATACACACCAAATACATACATGCATACATACCAAGCACACATATACGAACCAAGCATTCATTTATGTAGCAAGCACACATATACATACCAAACACACATACATACCAAATACATGTGTACATACACAACAAATACATGCATACATACATACATACCAAATACATATATATTTTAAAAAGAAAAAAAGAATCAGGGGTCAGCCCTGGACATATGGGACATATAGGAAATAAGCAGAGATGGTGCCAGGTTCTCTTTATGCACCATCTGACCTGGGGTTGGCTGGGTCTGGGGGCATCTCTCCGGACACGAGAGTCAAGGGTGACCCAGTGGGAGCAGGGCACTGCCTCAGGTGGGCGAGAGAAACATGCAGTGCCATGGTACCGCCAGCAGAGGGCGCCAAAAGCACCAGAGTGAGGCAGCCTGGAAAGGCGAGGGTCCCCAGGCAGGCGGTCACTGGCAGATGAGTTTGGGATGGCCTGGTCCATAGGAGGAGCCAGGAGCAGCCCAGACTGTGGGGTGAGGGGACAGGAGGGCCAGAGATCCAACCACGAGGGG
>SJYX01006332.1:271750-307975 GCA_006410675.1 Oreotragus oreotragus | reverse complement strand
AGACCCAGGTTCAATCCCTGGGTCAGGAAGATCCCCTGGAGAAGGGAATGGCTACCCACTCCAGTATTCCTGCCTGGAGAATTCTATGGACAGAGGTGCCTGGAGGGCAACACGACTCAGTGACTAGCTAACACATTTTCCTCTGTCCCTTGTGGCTGAAGACTTCTACATCTCAGTCCCCCTCCTTGAAGACAGTCTGTGCTGGCACTTTTTTCCCCGTTTAATGGATGCGGTTTTCCATGGATGTCTGGCCCCTCTTCTCAGAGTCTCTAAAATGGAACTCGCCACTTTCCACTCAAATGCTACCTGTACTCCTGGCTTATCTGTCTTTAAGATACACTCATTCTTCTTGTCAGTCACATTCCAGATTTTGTTGAACTCATCTTCACCATCTCTTTTTACCTCCTGTTAGGTTTGAAAACACATTCTGTTCATTCTTCCTCTGCAGCGTTAGTCACATTTTTCATTTCTTTTCTGCTATCATGAGGGTTTCAAAGGTTTATTGCTTATCATCCAGATTCTTAGCCGGCTTGCCTGGCCCCAGTCTTTCTGGCTGCCCTTTCCTCTCCTGCCTCCTCACTCTTAACCTGTCAGTTTAACTTTCCTACACTGTTGGGCCTCACTTGGTTTGTGGCAGTTCTCAAACTTTTCTGGGGCGTGTTAACCACCCCAGGGCAAAGCTGCCCTCCTGATGGGCAGCCCTGGAAGCAGGCTGTTTCCCTGGGCTCCTCCTGCCCGCACGCGTTCACTGGCTCTGTTTTTAAGAAAATCCTTGTTTCCATCTTTCTCTAAAGACCCTCAGGATTTGTGTCAGGAGGGGACTGGGTGGATACTGACTTCTTCACTATCTTTGAGGAACATTTCCTACATGTCAAGTTTATTTTTAACCTGGAACTCAGACACCACCCTTTATGCCAGGAAAGATTGAAGGCAGGAGGAGAAGGGGACGCAGAGGACGAGATGGTTGGATGGCATTGCTGACTCAGTGGACATGATTTGAGCAAACTCCGGAAGATGGTGAAGGACAGGGAAGCCTGGAGCGCTGGCATCCATGGGGTCACAAAGAGGCAGACAGGACTGAGCGACTGAACAACAGCAACAGATGCCCCAGGAGCTGCTCCGTCTGCAGTGGGACAAAACTGGCGCGGCATACACCCCGACTTGAGGGGCGCTGTCTGGCTTACTCCAGCTGGGGGCACCCAGAGGTGGCCCTTCATCCTCTCTGTCACATACTGAGTCCCCGGGTAGGGGGAGGCATTCCTCTTTACCTTGAAACCAGAACCACTAATTATTTATTTTGAGAAAATGTGTTGTTCAGTTACTGAGTCGTGAAGAAGTTGAGGAAACATACTTTCCTTTAAACAATAAAAATTCATATATGTATAAGAACTTTTAAAAAAATTTATTTATTTTAATTGGAGGCTAATTACTTTACAATAATGTATTGGTTTTGCCATACATCGACATGAATCTGCCACGGGTGTACACGTGTTTCCCATCCTGAACCCCCCTCCCACGTCCCTCCCCATACCGTCCCTCTGGGTCATCCCAGTGCACCAGCCCTGAGCATCCTGTCTATCAAACCTGGACTGGCGATCTGTTTCACATATGATAATATGCATGTTTCAATGCCATTCTCCCAAATCATCCCACCCTCGCCCTCTCCCACAGAGTCCAAAAGNTGGTTTTGCCATACATCGACATGAATCTGCCACGGGTGTACACGTGTTTCCCATCCTGAACCCCCCTCCCACGTCCCTCCCCATACCGTCCCTCTGGGTCATCCCAGTGCACCAGCCCTGAGCATCCTGTCTATCAAACCTGGACTGGCGATCTGTTTCACATATGATAATATGCATGTTTCAATGCCATTCTCCCAAATCATCCCACCCTCGCCCTCTCCCACAGAGTCCAAAAGGCTGTTCTATACATCTGTGTCTCTTTACTTAAACTGTAGAGCAGCACACAAACATCACTTTGCAAACAGTTTTTGTTGTTTAGTTGCTAAGTCATGTCCAACTCTTTTGCGACCCCATGAACTGTAGCCTGCCAGGCTCCTCTGTCCGTGGGATTTCTCAGGCAAAATTACTGGAGTGGGTTGGCATTTCCTTCTTCAGGGGATCTTCCCAACCCAGGGATCAAACCCAGGTCTCCTGCGTTGGCAGGAGGATTCTTTCCCACTGAGCCACCAGGGAAGCCCCTGCAAACAGTAGGTGTTGGTGTTACTTTAAAATGCTGTTGAGACTAGAAATAGTTACATATTTAGAGGATAGACTCCAAACTTCAGGTTTCATTTAAAGTAGAAGAGTTGCTCCCTACCAAAATAATAATAAACTCTTGGGAGAAAATCTCAAGAAATGCACTGACTGTTGACCCTGGCATATTAGCAAAATATAGTTGTTACTCTCATCTGGTGTAACTCGTAATTTTGCTATAGGTTGTTCACTTACAAGTTTCAGAAATCTCCTTGTCATTTATGTGTAGTTTGTGGCGGGTGTTTTCCTATATACTTTGCTGTATAGGAGAAACCAGAAAGCCTCTGAAGCAGCCACTTGTAAGACGGACTATATTGATGCTCAGGTTTGAAGAGATGCATGTTGAGTGGCAAGACCAGTTCCTGACAGTATTGAAGCTTTCATCCCCTTTACAGAAAATTCACAAGTATTTTGCAGGGTTCCTGAAAGTCCCTTAATTTTTATTGTTTAATCACATCAGTTACATCTGCATTGGGAACTCCAGTGGAAGAACAGTAACTCAAAGGGGTTGAGAGTACATTTTATATGGGGAATTGTGAAGTGAGCTGTCATGGGGCAACTCCTTGTAGAAAGTCTGTGTTTGAGTTGGAAGCTTGGATGTGAGAAAAGAATCAGCTTAATTTTCCTTGTATAATAATTTAAAGTTTTTAATGCAGCTAACATGGGAAAATGTTACAAAAGCCTCATTTTATAGGAAATTCTTTGAGTTTAATGCTGTTTTGCAGAATATATGGAGAAATCACAGTCAACAGTTGGTTAGTTATAATTTTCAGCAGAGAGATGGGAATTATAATAATGATCTTGAATCTGTGCATAGTTCTCATCAGACAGCAGGGACTGGCTAGAAAGCACTTGTAGAATTTTTGTAGAAACCCAAAACAAAACCTAAAAGTTTTGATGTAGTAAATTATATGTTCAGCATAATATAATGACGTAGGTGTATACATTTAATCAGAATTATAAGAAAGTGAAAGTTGTTCAGTCATGTCCGACTCTTTGCGACCGCATGAACTGGACAATCCATGGAATTCTCCAGGCCAGAATACTGGAGTGGGTAGCCTTTCCCTTCTCCAGGGGATCTTCCCAACCCAGGGATCAAACCCAGGTCTCCCACATTGCAGGTGGATTCTTTACCAGCTGAGCCACCAGGGAAGCCTTTTCACTTTCACTTTAGAGTAAGAGAGTGCATGTGATAGCCATCCCTAACATTACCAGGTAAATGATAAATAATCAGCACTTGCTATACATTTATTGTTAGCTCTTTATTAGTGAATGCTTGGAGGGGTGTTTCTTGAAGATTTTCCCTTATATTAAAAATTTTTTTTTTCAAGTAAAGGAGAGATATTCTAGGGGAAGAAAAGGCCCCTAGAGTGTCATAATCTAAATTTGCATTCATATTACTCTCCTAGTTTATCTGCTGGTCTCTTATTAAACATTCTACTATGGTGTTGTTTAACTTAGAGCTATTTCAGGCAAAAGTAATCAACCTCATCCCATCAGAGCTCTGTGGCTCTAAAGCCATTCGAAACAGCAGACCTTCTCGTCTTCCTCTCAGTTCTGGGGGAACTGTGTTGTCAATATCAAGTCCTCCTGTGGTGTGTTAGCTGCTCAGTCGTGTCTGACTCTTTGCTCTCTGTGGACTGTAGCCCACCAGGCTCCAGTGTTCCTGTACTTTCCCAGGCAAGAATACTGGAGTGGGTTGCCATTTCTTTCTCCAGGGGATCTTCCCAACCCAGGAATTGAACCCAAGTCTCCTGCATTGTCGGCAGATTCTTCACCATCTGAGCTACCAGGGAGCCCGTCAAGTTCTACCTGGAGTAAATTCTCTAAACTCTGCCTCCTTATTTAGGTTGTTGTCAGGACACTCTGCTCTATGAATTTGGGGAATCAGGCCCTGGGATATTTGTATGTGGTTTTCAGGGTATCATTGAGGAAACCAATTTATTGAAATGGGATAACTTACTGATTTATTTGTGAGCATTAAGTTCTTTATATCTCTTAATACACACTTGAGTTTGGGAAATTCCTCTCTTGATGTGCTGTTACACTGTTGCTTTTGCCTTGGCTAGAAATCATTCTAGAGGGTGAGAGGCATGAGCAGTTTTAAGCTGTAAGAGTTCATATTGTCCGATTTACCAAAGGGTTATTACNGTGGCTCTAAAGCCATTCGAAACAGCAGACCTTCTCGTCTTCCTCTCAGTTCTGGGGGAACTGTGTTGTCAATATCAAGTCCTCCTGTGGTGTGTTAGCTGCTCAGTCGTGTCTGACTCTTTGCTCTCTGTGGACTGTAGCCCACCAGGCTCCAGTGTTCCTGTACTTTCCCAGGCAAGAATACTGGAGTGGGTTGCCATTTCTTTCTCCAGGGGATCTTCCCAACCCAGGAATTGAACCCAAGTCTCCTGCATTGTCGGCAGATTCTTCACCATCTGAGCTACCAGGGAGCCCGTCAAGTTCTACCTGGAGTAAATTCTCTAAACTCTGCCTCCTTATTTAGGTTGTTGTCAGGACACTCTGCTCTATGAATTTGGGGAATCAGGCCCTGGGATATTTGTATGTGGTTTTCAGGGTATCATTGAGGAAACCAATTTATTGAAATGGGATAACTTACTGATTTATTTGTGAGCATTAAGTTCTTTATATCTCTTAATACACACTTGAGTTTGGGAAATTCCTCTCTTGATGTGCTGTTACACTGTTGCTTTTGCCTTGGCTAGAAATCATTCTAGAGGGTGAGAGGCATGAGCAGTTTTAAGCTGTAAGAGTTCATATTGTCCGATTTACCAAAGGGTTATTACGTGATAGCTCAGTTGGTAAAGAATCCACCTGAAATGCAGGAGACCCTGGTTCCGTTCCTGGGTCTGGAAGATCCTCTGGAGAAGGGAAAGGCTACCCATTGCAGTATTCTTGGGCTTCCCTGGTGGCTCAGCTGGTAAAGAATCCTCCTGAAATGCGGGAAACCTGGGTTCGATTCCTGGGTTGGAAGATCCGCTGGAGAAGGGAAAAACTACCCACTCTAGTATTCTGGCCTGGAGAATTCGATGGATTGTATAGTCCATGAGGTTGCAAAGAGTTGGACACGACTGAGTGACTTTCACTTCACTCACCAAAGGGTTGCCAAATCTTTGCTGTATTCTCAAATCTGTTTTTTTCTCTTTACACACACACATACACACACACACACCCCCCCTAATGAAAGTGATAGACATAACACACACACACACACACACACACACACACACACACACATACCCTAATGAAAGTGATAGACATACCAGTTTTGATTTTTCATTTTAGCTTATTTAATTTGGTGACATAGTCTGTCACTATAAAGGAAAGTT
The DNA here is from genome assembly GCA_006410675.1 of Oreotragus oreotragus. Lineage (NCBI taxonomy): Eukaryota > Metazoa > Chordata > Mammalia > Artiodactyla > Bovidae > Oreotragus > Oreotragus oreotragus. Next base: position 302,382 of record SJYX01006332.1, on the reverse strand, counting down.
GGGGGTATATTTTTCAGTGTGAAACTAAGTGTTCTGGATGATTATTCCAGTGATATTTTATGTATAACTTTAGAAAAGGAAAATGAATGACTTCATTTAGCAAATTCCTAGGCAGATTCAGTATTTATGAATTATGTGATTCTTCTTAATCCCCAAGAATGGATGCTAGATGTTTTCATGTTGATAGCTGGAGTTTATAGATTGTAACTTGGTGATTTCATTCTTCTGGTAGGAATTGTGAATGGTAGTTTTTGATAGTACATTAGCTGTGTTGGTTAATGAAAACTGCCTTTGAGAAGTTGGCATGCTTTGGATATTCTAATTATTTTTCTAAAAGTTTCTAGGGACTGCAAGAATCTTTTGGTCAGAGAAAGTTAAGATTTACAGTGTAAATCTGTAAATATACTCTGCTAAAAGGTTGATCATCTCGGTGTTTGCCACAATGATATTTATTTACCATGAGAGATCTACTTTATGTAGTGATTAGTTTTAGAATTATTTTTCTTTTCTTATGTAGGTCATAAACATTCCAAGGTTTCTTTTACGCAATGATATTATTTAAACTTTTTCTTTTAGTCCATGTTTTCAACATATTTTTGATTTTTAAAATTTTGCTGCAGTTGTGCCTGTTCTCTTATTTCTGTTTTACTGTTTGTCCAGTTGGTTTCTTCTGAGTCTGGATGTTGCTGTTGTTCAGTCACTAGATTGTGTCTGACCCTCTTGGCCTATAGCACGCCAGGCTTCCCTGTCCTTCACTGTCCCCTGGAGTGTGTTCATATTCATGTCCATTGAGTCAGTGATGCCATCCAATCATCTCATCCTCTCTTGCCCCCTTCTCTTCCTGCCTCAATCTTTCCCAGCATCAGGATCTTTATGAGTCAGCTCTGCCCATCAGGTGGCCAAAATACTGGAGATTCAGCTTCAGTCCTTCTAATGAACACCCAGGACTAATCTCCTTTAGGATGGACTGGTTGGATCTCCTTGCAGTCCAAGGGACTCTCAAGAGTCTTCTCCAACACCACAGCTCAAGAGCATCAATTCTTCGTCGTAGGCTTTATTTATGGTCCAACTCTCACATCCATACATGACTACTGGAAGAACCATAGCTTTGACTAGACAGACTTTGCTGACTTTGTCAGCAAAGTAACATCTCTGCTTTTTAATATGCTGTCTAGGTTGGTCATAACTGGTTAGTTGCTATCATGTGAAATGAGCACAATTGTATGGTAGTTTGAACATTTTTTGGCATTTTCTTTCTTTGAGATTGGAATAAAGACTGACCTTTTCCAATCTTCATGTTACAATGTGGAATTTGTAATCTAAGAAAATAATTATAAAATAACATTAGTGGCCTCTAAGCGAATAATTTATTTTCCAAATAGCCCCCCCAAACCTAAATTGAGTCCAAAGAAAAGACCCTGATGCTGGGAAAGATTGAAGGCAGGAGGAGAAGGGGATGACAGAGAATGAGATGGTTGGATGGCATCGCTAACTTGATGGACATGAGTTAGAGCATGCTCCAGGAGTTGCCAGGTGTGCTGCAGTCCATGGGATTGCAAAGAGTTGGACAGGACTGAGTGACTGAACTGAACTGAATATCAGTAACTTACAGGTGGGCTTCCCAGGTGGTGCTAGTGGTAAAGAGCCCGCCTGCAATGTCGGAGACATAAGAGAGACCGTTTCGATCCCTGGGTACGGAGCGTCACTGGAGGAGGGCATGACAACCCACTTCAGTATTCTTGCCTGGAATCCCATTGGCAGAGGAGCCTGGCAGGCTACAAAGTGGGGTCGCAAAGAGTCGGACACAACTGGAGTGACTTAGCGTGCACACAGTGAATGTGCAAATCAAATATTTATCTTCCTAAGTCTTTGCCCTTCCTCTCAGACTTAGACTAGTCTTAAAGAATCTGCTATTGCTTTTTCTTTAAAGGCTTTTCATATTGTTTTGTAGGCTTCACAACTCTACAAAGGACAGATAAAACAGTTTGATGTATTATATGTATTGCATTAATGTTAGTCTGTGTCTGTCTTTTGTTTGATCTGCCTTATCTCAGATGATGTGATAGAAGTATGGCTGGGCCTGCAGGGATGGTCTGACCCTGAAACTGCCTGTTTGTATGGGGTTTCCTGCATATTTCTCGATTTTCTGGTCTCTGGCTGCCGTGTCAGATGACATCAGCTTAATAGTTGTTCAGATTGTCTTGACCTTCTAAGGGACCAGTATTTGAATAAAGACCCTCCTAATTATTTTATTGTTGCTGTATTCATACTGATCATACTGATATTGTTAAATCATCTTTATGATATTACTAAATTAAATATTTGTACAGATGATTTGTCCCTAGAATTTGGAAGCAGTATCTTGAAAAGTTAAGTACATGTATGTTATTAAAACTTTGGATCAGTAAAATCAAGATCAAACTTTTAGTTTTCTGAGTATGTGCTATTAGTGAAGTATATTTGGTGATAGAAATTCACATGCTCTAAATTTGTGAATCTGTCTAATGTAGTTTATCTGAAAGACATCAGCAGGTAGAATGGAAGGAAATGTAGAAATTTTAAAGAAGGTTTGGTCAGGCATAGAAATCCAAACAAGAAACTAAGAATCTATGGTCAGAAAAGTCCAGGATTTTAAGTTTTTCATTATTTACTACTGGAAAATTGGAGGCACTTAATTATTAAGCATTTTATTTAAAGTTTGATAGAATTCCTCAGTTTCAGTGGTAGGTGTGGAAAGATTCCTCTAGGCCGCTGCACTGGTATGATTGATACTTCAAGTTACCATGTTTGATAAAACTTGAAATAACTGTTTGATAAGACCTTGAGATAACTGTGTTAGAAAGGTTGGTATATAAATCAGTGCTGTTGAAGTCAACACTGAATGTAAAAGTTATGTAGAACTGCCATGCACTTCCATAGGGATTTTGCAATCCTGGAGGAATCTTAAGGAAGTTATTCCAATAACAGATTTTAGAATCTATAGTTGCTTTAAAATATATTATCATAGTGCAGCTAGTACATGATTACTACAGTTCAGAGGTTCTCCACCAGAAGGGGATCTGGGGATGTGTGTGTGGGTAATTTTGGTTGACAAGATGCTCAGAGGGAGTTGCTGGCATTGATTTCGCAGAAAGGGACAGTTCTGCACTGGAGTGAGTACTCAGCTCAAAATGCAATGGTCCTGTGTTGAGAGACACTGCGAAAATCTTAGTTCTTTTCTTGTAACATCTCTTGTTTTTAGTATAGTTTAATATCCTAATTTAAAATATCATTTGAGAAGTCAGTGTTAGATTTGTGATATTTTTGATTATTGTAAAATATTTTAGATATTTAATATTGTGAGTCAAGGGAGAGAAAGAAAAAAAAAAAGAGGGTCTTATTTTTAGCAATTAGGATTTGAAGTGATAGGGAGGAGGGTCCAAGCATACAGCATCAAGAATAAATGGTGAACCCTTAAAGATGTTAAGGTCCTGCTAGTTTTTGGAAAGAAATGATATTGTTGCTGCTGTTTAGTTGCTAAGTTGTGTCTGACTTTTTGCGGTCCCGTGAACTGTAGCCTGCCAGGCTCCTCTGTTCATGGGATTTCCCGGGTAAGAATACTGGAGTGGGTTGCCATTTCCTTCTCCAGGGGATCTTCCCGACTCAGGGATCGAACCCCCATCTCCTGCGTTGGTAGGCTGGTTCTTTACCATTGAGCCACCAGGGAAGCCTGAAGCAATGATGATGCTGCTGCTGCTAAGTTGCTTTAGTCGTGTCCGACTCTGTGTGACCTCATAGATGGCAGCCCACCAGGTTCCTCCGTCCCTGGAATTCTCCAGGCAAGAACACTGGAGTGGGTTGCTATTTCCTTCTCCAGTAGCATGAGAGTGAAAAGTGAAAGTGAAGCCCCTTAGTCCTGTCTGATTCTTAGCGACCCCATGGACTGCAGCCCACCAGGCTCCTCCATCCATGGAATTTTCCAGGCAAGAGTACTGGAGTGGGGGAGTGGGTTGCCATTGCCTTCTCCGGAAGAAAGGATGAATGCCATCTAATTTGGACAGAGAGGGAACAGACAGTGTAGAAAGTCAGATTATTATTAACTCATGTAACAATCTGAATTACAAGTTTTTCATTAAAAAATTGAGATTCATGGAAATAAATGAAAGAATAAGATGTTTTAAGTACTTTAATATTTTAGCTCTTCATTTTTAGATGTCACAGTATCTGAGTTGTTTGGTTTGTGCCTGTGAGCTGGCAACTATGAAAGGGGAGGAAAAGGGAGGGAAAATGTATTAAATAAAGAGGGAAAATAAGTGAAAAGCAGATGGAAAGGAGGAGGTAGCATCTCAGAAAATGGCTGCTCTATCCTTCCATGTCCTTAGGATGAAAACCCTGGTGTCATCTTTGACTTCCCTTTTTTTTTATTTTCTTCCATACATAGCATCAAATCTGGCAGTAAATCCTGGGAACTCTATTTTAAAAATAGATCAGGATCTCCTGACTTGTCCCATCTCTGCTATATGGGCCAAGGCCCCATCATCTCTTGCCTAGATGGGGACATTAGCCTCCTAAGAGGTCTGCTTGCTTCCACCCTACTCCCTTATAGTCTCCTTTTAAATCTAAGTCACGCTAGGTCGCTTCTGCCACCATAAGCCTCCCAGTGGCTTTCCATCTCTGGATGAAAAAGCTGTAACTATTCTGGTGAACAGTGCTTACCTTGCAAAGTCTATGCTTAAATCTGTCTCTCCTGTTTCCCACCCCACTCTGTACCATTGTGTCCTGCACTTGGCCTCTTGTCTGCTGTGTACAGTCTTACTCCTCAAGATGCTTCTCCTCCATCCCTTGTTGACTCTCAGCTCCTCACCTTCTGCTTTCTCAGTGAGGCCTTCTCTGACCATGTGATGGATTAACTGGCCAGTGTTGCGATAGAGATGATAATTCTGGTCTCCCTCTCCAGGTGCCTGTTTTTCTCTAAAGCACTTTGATTATCTGACATACTACACATTTTGCTTGCTTATTTGTTAGAGGGCAGGGATCTGTCTGCTCACTGCTCAAAAGTAGAACTTGGCATGTAGTAGGTGCAAGGTGAGGCGGGAATAAAAAAGCTGATGAGATATGGTTCAGAAGCCATAGCAGAAACCACAGTTACCGAGTAATTTTAGCTTCCTTGATTCTCTGTCATTAGTTGAGAAACTAACCTTGTGAAAATTAACTGAGCTGGATTGTGACGGTAGCCCAGAGCCTGCTTGTCTTAGAGGAAGCTTCCTAATGATAATCAGTGATTCTTGCAAGAAGGAAAAGACAGAGCAAAGGAAATGGTAAAACATCTTTCCAAAGATCTTTCTCATTAAAACTTTTGCATTTTACTACAGGGGTCTTTTCCTTCCCCCCCAAAGCTAGTCTTCATGGCCAGTGTTAGTAAATCCATTTATAAAAGTGAAATGAGAGGGTAGATGAAATCCCTGCCATTTCTTTCACTCCTGGGTGCCTCAGGTGTCACCAGGGCCTTCCTGGTGGAACTGTATAGCCATAATAGAAAAGGCTTAATTTCATTGAAGAATATGTATGCTAAGAAAGGACATGTTAAATGTGTGTGAGAAAGATGCTGAATTAAAGTTAAGGAATGAACTTCATGGGTTAATTACCAGTTTTCTGAAATCATGTTCACTGAGTATTTACTTCTGCAGAGTGTATATTGATTTGGCTAGCACTGAGCTTTCTAACAAATTGCACGTTGTCAAATACATTACCTGTGCCAGTTATGAATAAAAACTAGTTCAGGTGACTAGGCCTTAACTTAAATATAGTGCCTTTGACTGTTAAAGGTGTTCAGGTGAGTGTGGTTGAAGACCTCAAGGAGAAAAATCTGAAATAATCCTTATTAATGAAACCGGGAGAAATGTCAAAGCACTGTTCTTGATGATAGAGGGCAGGCAGTATGTTTTAGGGTGAAGAATGTCCCTAAGTTATAATTTCCTGGGGTATTAGCAGTTAGAACATGAAGTACAACGTGAGTCTTGTGCGTCTAGGAAAGAAGCATGAATGTAAAATCCGTGAAGAAATAGACTTCTATTTAATGATGTGTATATATGCATGCTGAAAATAAGAATATTACAGTGGCAGTGCTACTTTCATGATTTCCATAGATTATGAATGACTCCTGAGAGAAGGTTGCAGAAAGGACCATCTTCAGAGATTGTTCTTTAGAAACAAGGATGTCATTTGCATTTGCAAGAAATAATTCTGTCTTCCCATTCCTATACTGTGAATAAATTGAAGAAAAATTTTAAAGGAGTAATTGTAGTTCTTTCCAAACAGCTTTTATTAAAATATTTGCATTTTACTACAAGGTTTCCATTCTTTTTTCTCAAAGAGAAATCTCCATGGAAATGTTAGTAAACTCACCCTTTCTGCTTCAGGAACTTGAAAAACAAAATAATGTATAGGGGTCTAATTGTGTTTGTATTCAACACAGTATTGATGTAAGTCAAAGAAGAAACCTTTACATTGCTTAATAAATTACTCAGCACTGCTTTGTGTTTCTACTAACAAAGCTAATTTATTTCTTCTTAGGTATGCTTCAGTTCCAAAGCAAAAATCTGATGTGATTCTAATGAGTCTGCTTTCAATTGTAGAGTACAATGAAGCCCCAGTAAAGGATAGTAAGACATCTATTTTATTGTAGATAATAAATCTGCAAAGTAAGTTCTTAGCGTAGATTGAAGTTGATCTAGGATGGAGTTGCTTTATGAATAGTCCTTTGAGCAGACTCTACAGTTCTGTATGTGGTTTTAAATCACTGTAAATTTGTAGGCAGGTACATATCACAATTGTCTGTTTTTCTTTTTAGGGCTCATGTAATCAAAGAAGTTTCTTTGTTGTGTGTATCTTTTCAGAACACAACAGGAATTGAAAATGAATCAGGTGAGTTTAAAAATAAGAATTTATACAAATACATTATCTAGATGTTAGACCAGTTCTTAATTTTTAAAAGATAGTAACGCACACCTTCATTCCTCCTAGATTTTCCTTTCTGTTGCTTAATACCATTCATTAGTTCGTCATTTTCATAGTGTGTGTTTGTTCGTGGAATGGAGTGTGCATTGTCTTGGCGTGAGTTGGCGTTTCTGTGGCATTCTTAGGGACCTCAGTTCAGGCTTACTTTTTTTTTTTGCTTTCCCTGGTGTTATTTTGTTTTTGTTTTGAAGCTTATTCAGCTTCCATTTTTAGTGCTTTTTATTTTGTAAAAACTCGTTGACTGCAAGGAGAAAATTGAAAGTTATTTTTAGAGACCAAAACTGAATGGGAAACTTTAAGCCTTCTGTCCTTTAAAAACCAATTTAGAATAAAAACAAGAGGATGGATATTGAAACATAAGATGTGTTTCTCCTTACAGAAGGGTGTGGGATTACCTGGAGATTAAATAATTCTGTAGCCTTAAGGGTGTTCTGATAAGTAGAACCAATTATGTAGATTTTATATATTCTAAAGTAGGATTCTTGTTTTCTAGTCTTAATCTCTTTTCACTTACAGTTACAGGAATGTATGGATATTAGAAGCATTCTCTCTTGACATCTTTATAAAACTTTTTTTTTTTTAATATGAAGGAAAGAACTTAAATATGAGAAGTCTGTAATTTTTGGTGCTTAGCTTAAAACTCTCAGGCTTGAAAACATTTTGTACTCTTTATCAACTGAAACTTCAGACACCTTTTTTATCCTTTACAGGTGCCTCTTGCTGGAGATCACAAGTCCAATTTCATTAGGCGACCGGGTTTAATACATTCAGTCCTCTGTTGAGATTGAGAGATGTGAATTTTTTGGAATGGATTCTTTTGATTTCTTTTCATTACTTTCTTTATCAAAAATTTGTTGATTTTAATGCAGAGGACCATACATCATAAAAAATGAATCTGGCGAACACGTGGGGCACATGGTTTCTATTCTTAAAGCTTGCAGATTTACTGACATGCTTTTGAAGGCAAATTGTTTTTGAAATGGTGAGATGGGGGAGGGAAAAAGAGAACAGAATGGGTTTTTTTCATAATCACTATCCATCAAAGTTATGTGCATATACATGTCATAAAGTTCATTTATTTTCTTCTTTTAAGATTGAGTCTTAATGCTGACCTTGTCTCCTCATGAAACTTGCTTTTCTACTGTCTCAGAGCTGTTGTTAGAGGAGTTTTAATTCTGGACTGGAATGATGGTGAAAGCTTCCAAAGCGAAATCTAAATATTGACATCACTTAGGTTGCATCACTCTTCAGCGTCATTTATTTCAGGTTGCTAACCGTACTAAGCTAGTAATATTTTATTTCAAGTATATTTAGACCTGTTTGACACCTCACACTTTTGCTTTAATATTGCAGTTATATCAGAAGAACTTGCACTTAAGGAAAGTCCACATGCCAGTCAAAGAGTTGGAGCAATAACCAGTTCTTTTTTTGGCTCTTCTACAATTTCTTGCAGAGGACTCCCTTTGATGCCAAATATCAGTGGAAAAGGGTCCTCTTATGTTTCTAATGGCTAGCGCATTTCTGACTTGGGTGTGACTTTAGTGGTCTGGTAGTGATGAAACTTTTATTTGGATTGTAAAAATGTCCACTTCTTATAGCAAAATTTTCAGCATCTTTGGTTATATTTTCATTCTTTGAGTAGTATTAGTCTCATGATACTGTGACTTGATTATTATATCATGACATACAGTCTGTATTTTTCAACCACTGTCCCATCTCCATGATTTTTAAAAACTATGAATTGTTTCAGGACATTTGCTGTTTTTCCCTCTTGTGTTTATTTTTATTTTCAGCCAGTGAAATTGAGCAGTAAGTGCCTGAAAAGCCTCAAAACAACTACACAAAAATTTAGATATTAAGCAAGTTTTGACTTGAACAGGGTTAATTTTTAATGAAAATCTTGATGATGACTTTAGGGTTAGATATTTCTCTCTAGGGCCTGGTCAACGTTGCTTTGGTGAATCTTACGGTTGGTATCTAAGTTTCTAAGACAATATCACGGAGTCTGTCATGTATACATGCCTGACAACAGAGTTTTAGGGACTGAAGGATCCTGGGAGTCAGCATACGATATTGTTTACAAATGAGTCCTTTAGAAGAAACCATAGAGTCCAAAGCCTTCTGGCATTTTAAGCACCGACTGTTGAAACAGCGTTTTGAACTGTCGTCTTATCAATCAGTGTTCCAAGGCGTTGCAGGTGTAGCAGGCCAGGCTGTATCTCCCACCCTTCAGCCCTGGGATCCACAAAGCTCTAGGCCCACATGCTCTTTGCTTATTTTCTCTTTCTGTCTGTTCTCAGCACTTAACCTTTTCTTACTGTCTCTTATCTTCCTAATTTAGAACCCAGCCTTTCCAGACAATGTACCATCTCCCCTCACTCTCCATTTTATTTTCTCTCTACTTTCAAATCATAGATAGCCCTTGCTTGCTTCACTATCATTCCATACCTATCCCTGTTAACTGAGAATGTTCCACAATTCTTATCTTTTCCTAGATTTTTCTAGGAGAAACCAGAAGTTTATAAATGGCTGTCACAGAGTTTAGAATGCTTTACTTTATAGAACATCCAGGGCCACCAAGTTCTGTAATGTAAATAAGTTCATAGTGGCTTAAAGTAGATGTGCTAATGCCACTTGCTGTCTAGTGAGTACTGAATCAACATGCCAGGCCCTGTAGTGTGTGTTACATATATATTCTCTCAACTCAAGTCTTTGCAGCCGCTGTATGAAGAATGTGGTGGCTTCTAAGTTGTGTCCAACTCTTGTCTAACTCTTTATGAAGAGTAGGTATGATAAGTACTTTATGGATGAAGACATTAAGGCCAAAGGCCCATGATCTCTCAAATAGTAAGTGACAGAGCTCTGGGTCACACCCAGGCTGGTCAGATTCCACAGCCCAGATTCTTGATTCCCATGCTATACTGCTGTACTGGTCAGGATGAGCTACGTTATGCTGTACTTATAGACAGGCAGCTCCAAAATCTCAGCACATCTTACACAGTAACTGATTTCTTGTTCTTGCTAACATCCAGTGTGGATCTACTATTGTATTAATAGTTGCTTAAGAACCAAGGATGATGGAGGCTTTGTGTCAGTACACATGTCTTTAACATAACTGGCCAAAGTTACTCCTATGGCTATGTCTAATTTAAATCTCAAGAGGGAAAGCAGTGCAAACCCCTCAGGTACTTAGGAGGAAAAGAGAACTGTACTATTTAGGTAGAGCCCCAATGATTTTCCCCTGCTTTATCGAGATATTATTGATGTATAGCATTGTGTAGGTTTAAGCCCTAATGGTTTAATACAGGTGTCTTGATGACTAACTTCTTGAGTCACACAGGTTTTTTTAACAACCATTATATAACTCATTGCTATGAATATATGAAACTTCCTGTCAGGATAATAGATTTATGATTTGCTCTTGTAGTTGCTGTCGTGTCCAGCTCTTTGCGATCCCATGATGCCAGTCTACTCTGTCCATGGAATTTGCGAGGCAAGAATACTGGACTGGGTTACCATTTCCTTCTCCAAGGGATCTTCCTGACCCAGGGACCTAACCTGCGGCTTCTGCCGCATCTCCTGCTGAGCCACTGGCAGCAGCTTAATATAGTGATCAATCATCCATGGTATTGTCAGTAATGAGTAGCAAAGCAATTTAGCCTTCCAAACTTGTTCTAAAATTTTACATACTGAAATAAGCTTTTAATCACTGATGCTGCAGATCCAACTCTTAGAATTGTAATAAGCTGTCAGAATAGTGGAAAGATCCAGAGTGCATTACTTTAGCTGTTCTGAATGTTCTCTCATCCCCTTTTTTGTCCTGCATAGACTGCATCCCATGTGTTGTGAATTCTGCCTGCAGGAAACTAGACAGGCAAGGGCTGTGCTTTGTAACTTAGCTTCTCTTAGAGGGAGACAGTTAAAAACCAGGATGGCAAACAAGATAATTTCAGATAGTGAAAAATGCTGTGAAGACAGTGAAATAAGGTAATGTGATAAAGAATGATGGGTGAAGATGGGGGAAGATTCTCTGGATTACATGGTCAGGGAAGGCTGGTCTGAAGAACTGATTAAAAATAGAACAGAGACTCAAGTAATAACCAGGAACCAGATGTGTGTAGCTCTGGGGAAAGAAAATTATTGGCAGCATGCACAGATAGTGAGTGCATGCACCGTGAGGGGAGAATGAGCTTGCTGGTTCACGGAGCAGAGAGCAGCGGGGCTGGTGCTTGGTGAGCCTTAGGGACTCTGCATAGGAGGAAGTTGATGTGAGAGGTGAGGGCCAGTTTTGTAGGACTTCCTGGGTATTCTCAAATGGTAAAGAATGTGCCTGCAATGCAAGAGACCTGGGTTCAATCCCTGGGACAGGAAGAGCCCCTGGAGAAGGGCATGGTAACCCACTCCAGCATTCTTGCCTGGAGAATTCCATGGACAGAGAAGTCTGGTGGGCTCCAGGCCATGGGGTTGCAAAAGTCAAAGATGACTGAGTGACTAACACTTTCACTTCCTTTTTAAGGGCCATGAGAAGTTATCTTTTATTCTGAATGCAATGGGGGCCCTTCCCTGGTGGCACAGTAGATGGGAATCTGCCTCCCAATGCAGGAGGCATGGGTTCGGTCTCTGGTTCAGGAAGCCACATGCATCAGAGCAACTAAGCCCACGTGCCACAACTACTGAACCTGTGCTCTAGAGTCCAGGAACCATAGCTACTGAGCCCATACACCTAGAGGCCCTCCTCTGCAATAAGAGAAGTTAACGGCAGCGAGAAGCCTGCACGCAGCAACAAAGACCCAGTGCAACCAAAAGTAAATACATTAAAAAAAAATTAATGCAATGGGAAGCCATTGGACAGAGACATCCTCTGATTTCCAGCTTTGTAGAATGTCACTTTTCCTGCCCTGGGGAGATGAGATTGTTAGTGGGCAAGAGTGTGCTAATATGTTTGTTCACTATTAATACCATACTTGAGGACAGTTTCTTCAGCTGGACAGCCTAATGGACCTGCCAGCCTTCTGAAAGAGGGCACTTTTTAATGTGTTTTTGGAACTGTTTGACTGCTGTTCTCTTGCAAAGATGATGTGTGTGATTTTCTTGTTCTTTGTCTTATCTACTTATCCTTTCTACAGTTTCACTCATTCCTTAACCAAGCACAATTTAATGCTATTTCAGGAGACTGAAGCTCATTTTATTTTTTTTTCCCCAACATCTAGAACAGTAACCAAGAATATTGTTTGCAAGTCTAAACAAAGAAGAATTGTTCATGGAATTTGAGTGTTTTAATACTCTCTGATTCAGATGTTTTTGCTGGTGATAACAACTGCTGTGGTTTTAGTATTAGTCTGTTGTGCAGGAATATGTATTGTATTGTGAATATACTGTGTTGTGTACTTAAGGGATATTGAATCTGAACTCTCCTGTCACCTACTGCTGTTGCCCCCCACCCCAGTGCTGGTTTTGATCAAATCGATATTTAAGAAACGAGGTGCTTTAATTAAATAGGTTAAAACTGATACAGTGACTTGCAATCAATCTCTGGGTGAAGTGTATAAAAGGAGTTACTGATAGAAATTTAAGTGAAATGTCAGTAAAGCTTGTTTCTTCTTACACTTTTAAAAATAAAGACATTAGTATGAGACGTCACATGCAGTCTTATGTAATAGCAGCCAGTGCCACTGCTCTGAAATGTACTAAACCCAGTGTCTGTATCTGAAACTGTGGAGAGCAGGTGGAGCAGACCGATTCCAGTCCACATGTAGTATTGGATCAGACCTGTGGTCACTGTGAGGACCAGAGTGGGCTTTGCTTAAGGAGATGGGACATTTTTGTCGGTTTTTGAGCAAAACAATGCTTGACTTGGGTTAAAGAAAAACCTTGAAAATTTGACGTTTTTGTTCTTTATTTTCTTGGAGCATTAAAGTTTGATTTTTGTTGTTTAGTCACTAGGTCACGTCTGACTCTGGGATCCCATGGACTGCGGCACACCAGACTCCTCTGTCCTCTGTCTCCTGGAATTTGCTCAATTCATGTCCATTAAGTTGGTGGTGCTATCAAACCCATCTCATCCTCTGCCGCCTCTGTCTCCTTTTGGTTTCAGTCTTTCCCAGCATCAGGGTCTTTTCCAGTGAGCTGGCTCTTCTCATCAGGTGTCCAAAGTATTGAAGCTTCAGCTTCAGCGGTAGTCCTTCCAGTGAATATTTAGGGTTGATTTCCTTTAGGATTGATTGGTTTGATCTCCTTGCAGTCCAAGGGACTCTCAAAAGAGTCTTCTCCAACACCACAGTTCGAAAGCGTCATTCTTCAGCGTTCAGCCTTCTTTATGGTCTAACTATTACATCCATTCATGACTACTGAAAAAACCAAAATTTTGACTATATGGACTTTTATCAGCAAGGTGATGTCTTTGCTTTTTCATAGGCTGTCTAAGTTTGTCATAGCTTTCCTTCCAAGGAGCAAGTTTCATTTTAGCATGATTTAAAGAGAGAGTGTAGGATTCACTTAGTTATTTTACTTTAAAATGAACTTTGAGGTGTAATTTATGTATAGTAAAGTATACTCATTCAAAAGTGTTGACAAATGTTCACACTCATGTCACTACCCACCACTTTCAGTATATAGGGTGTTTCCATCACCCTCAAAAATTCCTTCTTGCTGCTCTGCACCTCTCAGCCTCTACCCCAGGTGACCACTAGCTTGCTTTCTGTCCCTATGGTTTGGTATTTTTCTGTTCAAGACTTTCAGGTAAATCATATAGTATGTGTTCCTTTATGTTCATCTTCCTCTGGCCAGCATATGTTTTTGAGATTGATCCATTTGTTCTGCATATTAATGGTTTACTTATTCCTTTTATAGGTAATCTTTCTGGGAGACCATCTAACCATCTAGATAAATCTGTTCATAATATTTCTAAAGATTTGGTGAAACTATGGGATGGCTGCTATCTTTCATTTTCAGTGTCTCTCCTGCTTTTTTTGTAATCCTAAAAATATGCATGGTGTAAAATATCAAAACCACTTTTGCTGTTGTAGCATATCATTAATATAGAATTTTATTTTTTGTAGGTAACTCTAAATACCAATTTGATGTTAAAGACTTAAAAAAGCCTTCCAAGTAAAGTGATTCCAATCTGTTATAACTTGAACCTCAATTAGAGAACGTGTAGTTTAGGAAACTAATACATTGAATAATGACAGCACTTAAATCTCATTTTAAATCATGTATTCTACTAGGTAAATAGCAATTTTTATAAAATCCAGGACATTGTCTTTTGGTTAGAAAATGTTAAGTTATTTCTGAAATTTGAAAAGGAAATTAGCAACTCGAACAGCGTTTCCTTACATAACTGTGGAGGGAACTATGACAGAGGCTTATCTTTCTTCTTGTTTAGGTTACCGGGTGGTTCAGCTCTGCCTCACTCACCTTTGCTGTCTTGTGACTCATATTTCTCCTTCAGTCCTGGCTTTGCCTCTCCAGCTGTGTGAACTTGGGCAAGTCACTGCCTTCTCAGTGTTTGTTCTCACCTGTTAAATAGGGATAGCAGTGGTTCCCATCCCATGTGATTGTGGGCAAGAGTGAGCAAGTAATAAATGTGAAGCACTGAGGCTTTATCACATCTTGTCACGCCCCTGCTCCACACCCTGCAGTGCCCCCACGCTCTCCAAAGGCTGGTCTCTGAGCCTTGGTGGTGAAGGTGGTGCACACCTGGTGGCGGCCGCCTCTGCTTTCTCCTGGCTCACTCTGACCTGACCTCTTCTGGTTCATAAACTTGCCAAAGCCTTTATCTCCTCAGGATGTTCCTCTGGATTGCTTAGTCCTCCCACATGGCTCACTCTCATCTTTCAAGACCAAGTCTCTGAGCCTTGGTCATCTTCTCTGAGATGTGCCTGCCTCACCCCCAGCTACCCTAACTAAAACAGAGTTCCCTCCTTATCTCTGATTATCACAGTCTTCTTTCACTGGTCCCAGTGGGAACTCCCCACCAGGCTTCTGCATTAGCTGGTGGGCAGGACCCCACCTCCTCCTTGTTGCTTTCTTCGGTTCCTAGGGTAGCTGGTGCTGGCACGAGGGGCACCAATTGGACATTTGTTGGAAAAGTGGGAATTGCTGTGCTGTTTCAGGTTTAACGGATGGGCAGTGGGCATTGGAGGGATGGATCAGATACAGCAGATTTTAAAGGCTCACCAGCAGTGTTTGACTGTTGACCTCCCTCCGTTCCCTGAACCTTTTCCTAGCCTTTCTGACACCATGCTCCTGGTGCCCCTCCTGCCTCTGGGATGTCTTCGTCTAGGTCTCCTCCACTCCTTTGACCCAGAAACAGTGGTGTCCTGAGGGCTGGTCCTTACCATTCTCTTGCTCTCTGCTCCCCGGTCTCATCCACTTCCTTGGAGTCCGTTACCAGCTGAGTCCGTCTCCTTTTAAAGCCATCACGGCTCCAGTACCTCCTGGCACTTGACTGTCAAACACTTGTTTGTTTGATTGCTTACAGTGACCACTGCTCTGAGCTAGGCATCTGTGCTGGGCTCTTGGTGTGAGGCAAGTGAAACAGACCTGCCCTGTGTGTCTGGAACCTGTTTACTAGAGAGACCATCAACCAGGCCAGACTGTAAGTGTATCAGAGTGCAGTGTGCAATGAAAGGCAAGAGTGGGAAGCAGGCCTGATAGGGACCCTGCTGGGTAGGACTGTGGGGACAGGCTTCCTCTGGGTGGGGAGGGGCATGCAGTGTACACACACACACACACTCCCTTGGGAATCCCCAGGCCTTTGTTGAGATCGCAGCAGCCCCACCATCACACAGACACACAGACACACACACACATACACACAGATACACACACTCGTTTGGGAATCCCCAAGCATTGCTGAGATGGTAGCAGTCCCACCAGCTGGGGGTTAAAAGCAAAGGGTAAGAACTCTGTTTTCTTTGTCCATTCTTACAGGAGCCCAAATGGGACAAAAAGCTGTTGCCTTTAATATATTTCAGTTTGTTTTAGTCTCTTTTACTTGTTGTTCTTTAGTGATTAGCCATGAAACCCTTAAAAAAAGCCAACCCTTGTGCCTGTAGGGGAACAGCCCCTCCCATCATACTTAGGAAGCTGTGGGGGTGAGGGGGCCTGACTGTGTGGCTCCGGCCTCCTCCCTTGATCCTCTTGTCACCACACACTCCTGTTCTCTGCCTCTTGGTCCTGAGCTAGGATGTGCCAGAAGGTCAGGGGTGGTCTTCCTTAGTCCAGCCATCCTCAAGATTTTTGTTTACGTCGATTATGTATTTAGATATTTCCCGTGAAATTGAAACAGGTTTTAGGGAGAAATAGGTTCACAGGAAATTGTAAAAGTATTAATAGTAGAGCCTTGTGTGGTCCTTTGCACTCAGCTTCCCCTGATGGTGACATTTTTACTCCAGTGCAGTATCAACACCAGGGAATCAACATGGTCCGGTGATATTAGTCAGACTCTAGGCCTTAGTCATGACTCAGAATATTGAAAACACAAGGTTAAACAATCGCACATTCCATTAGCCAGTGGAATGATGACATCATCATATGTCAAAGGCTCCAGAAAACTCCCCTGTACACACCTGAGAGTCAAAAAGGCAGGTGGCATCTTAGTATGATTATAAAAATGGCCCTGACCATATGGATGCCTGAAAGGGACTTTCCAGGCATCTCTGGGTTGCAGTGATGGTTTAGTAGTGAAAATGTGGACACCTGTATGGGTTTACTTTGTCTCCATGACTCTGTGATATGGGAAAATTACTTGACTGGGCTCCTCTGAGGCATGGTGTTTTGAGAGTCTTGCCCCTGAAGCCAACTGTTCGGGTTTGAATCCTAGCTTTGCCACTTATTGGCTGTGAGCACAGGCAGGTTTCAGTTTCATCTGTAAAATGCGGTTATAACAGGACCCACAGCCGGGTGGTAGTATAAGGATTACATGAGGTGCTGCAGAAAGAGCTTGGAATTGTGCCTGGTTAGTACCCTAAGTACTGTCAGTGTTTGCTGTGAATATGGTGAGGACTCTCTGAGGCCATGTGTGGAAAGTGCTTGGTAGCACAGAGCTTGGCCCAGAGGAAGGCGCGAGAGTCCTGTTCCCCGAGCTGCCGCCATCCAGCCTGGAAGGTCACCCTTGGTCAGAGGATGAGTATTACAGGAAAGCATAGGATCTTTGAGAGACTCTGCAGCAACGTCAAAACTGGAGACTCCAAATACCTGTAAGGTTTTTTGTGTTAGGAAGCAGAGCAGGAGCAGTCCCTCTGCTGGTGGTCTTGAGGAGGAGGCCTGGGCCAGCATGTGCCAGCACTCGGGAGGTGTTTGTTAGTGACCGAGTGATGGGCAGGATGCTTGTGGCCATTGATTGGGACAGAGAGGGGATACTGAGTTTCTTTGACTTTGAGATAGGAATTTGTGACATAGACTTAAGGAGATCAGTTAATAGTTAATAACTACATAGCTTACTAACTTAATCTTACTATGTTAAATCTGATACTACCATTCCAGATCAGTTCACTGATAACTTGTTTCACTAAGTAGGGAATTCAAGAGTTCTTACGCTTTCTGTTACATAACAGGTACGTAGAGAATCCTCATAGTTTCTGCTGTACTTGTCACAATGATCAGTTTCAGAAATCTTTGAAATGGGCCTGGGCCTTGATTCTGGGCTATTTCAGATCCTAAAAGATGTTGCTGTGAAAGTGCTGCACTCAGTATACCAGAACATTGGGAAACTCAGCAGTGGCCACAGGACTGGAAAGGTCAGTTTTCATTCCAATCCCAAAGAAAGACAGTGCCAAAGAATGCTCAAACTACAACACAATTGCACTCATCTCACATACTAGCAAAGTGATGCTCAAGATTTTCCAAGCCAGGCTTCAACAGTACGTGAACTGTGAACTTCCAGATGTTCAAGCTAGATTTAGAAAAGGCAGAGGAACCAGAGATCAAATTGCCAATATCTGTTGGATCATCAAAAAAGCAAGAGAGTTCCAGAAAAACATCGATTTCTGCTTTATTGACTATACCAAAGCCTTTGACTGTGTGGATCTGAGTTAATAAGGAGCTTCTTGTGGCAGTGTTCTGGTTGTCAATAAAAGGCACATATCCCTCAGCAGTAGAAAAAGGTTGTTTCCCAGTGTGGCAACATGGTCTGGTAAATCATCTGCAGGGCCCCTGTGCCAGGGAAGAATGTGTCTGGAAGTGGTTCAGAGTGACAGTGCCCTGGACCACATGTGTCTGGAAGAACTCCAGGAATCCTGGATGGACAATGTCATGACACTGGTTTTAGAGCCTATGAAAGGAAGATGGTTTCACATGTATTATATATTTTATTGAGGGGTTTTGGCCAGAAGGAGTTCTGGCATTGTAGTGAGTGGTTAGATTAGTGGTTGGCACATACTTGGATGCGGCAGAGAGGCTAGGAACAGTGGCCAAAATACCTCAAGTGACTGAACCAGAAGGAATTCTGAGCAGTGGGGGAAACAAGAGTCTGAATCTCTGGGTCTGCAATATCCACGGTGGGTGGAAAGATCTCCCTGAAACATGGAGGGCTGAAAGGATCTTCATGACACTAATAGGAGGAAGGTAAAATGCTTTTCAGAGGGGTCCAGGGAGCTGGAAGTTGAGTTCCCACAAGACCATATTGCACAGTTAGGGTTTGGGGCAGGGCCCCTGGCCCACCCTTGCATGGTAAATCCCTTAAACAAAAGGATCCCCAGTGGAGAAGTGTCCAGGCACATGGTGTCCAGACATCATAGACAACTCTGTGCCCATCTCCTATGACCGCTTTGAAGCAGTAAGAATGCACCATTTGGGTAAGATGCCTGGAGACCTAAAGGCTGTTGACGGCTTAGGATGAATTGCCCAAGTTTAGGGTGGCACTAGTGGCAAAGAACTCACCCACCACTGAAGNAGAGTTGACTCATTGGAAAAGACTCTGATGCTGGGAGGGATTGGGGGTGGGAGGAGAAGGGGACGACCGAGGATGAGATGGCTGGATGGCATCACGGACTCGATGGAGGTGAGTCTGAGTGAACTCCGGGAGATGGTGATGGACAGGGAGGCCTGGCGTGCTGCGATTCATGGGGTCGCAAAGAGTCGGACACGACTGAGCGACTGAAGTGAGTGAAGGGAACTAGAACCCACATGCTGCAACTAAGAATTTACAAGCTGCTACTAAAGATCCCATGTGCGACAACTAAGGCCCAGTGCAGCCAAATAATTTTTTTTAAACGGATAGATACGTGTATAACTGAATCACTCTGCTGTACAGCAGAAACTAACACAATCTTGTAAATCAACCACACTCCAATAAAAAAATTTTTAATTAAAAAATGGCCAACTGACGGGGAGTAGCTGACAGTTTAGCTGATTCACAGATAGAGATCTGGTACTAGGACACTTGAGGAGGAAGTGTATGTGTAGACCTCTCTGAGTGGACCCAGGATAAGGTACTTCACTCCAATAAAAAAATTTTTAATTAAAAAATGGCCAACTGACGGGGAGTAGCTGACAGTTTAGCTGATTCACAGATAGAGATCTGGTACTAGGACACTTGAGGAGGAAGTGTATGTGTAGACCTCTCTGAGTGGACCCAGGATAAGGTACTTATGACTCATGTGGCTCCTCACCAGAGAGTCCCACCGTGGAGGAGACTCTTAACAATCAGACAGTCCTTGTAGATGTTAGTCAGCCTTGGTCTGCTACCAGCAAGCTCATGAACTAAGCTACTATGACAACGGGGACAAAGAAACATGAAGAGATGCTGGTCACGTCTTCTGATGAGTGTTCCTACTGCCAGCAGCAGCAGGAACCAGCCCTCAGCTCAGGGAAATAAAACCGCTTCCTTAGGCAAGGGCAAAGCAGCCAACTAGCCATCTTGTAGCGGGTTGATCACATTAGACTCCCCTTGTCCTGGTGAGGACGTTGATTTTCCTCACTGTTTTTGGATCTGCAGCCAGGCACAGTGACAAGGCATCCTTACAAATTGTCTCTGCAGTCTCCCAGTCACCCTGGAGCCTGGTCCTATAGCCAGCCTTCCCACTGGTTCCGTGGGCTACATCATTTCCTCCCAATAAATCCTTCCAGCTCACAGTCAGTTTCTGCTACTTGAAACAAAGAATCTAGACTGAGAACAAAGTCCTTGGGATTTGTACTCGGTCACTTTCCTTATGAAACAAAGCCCTAAGCTCCCAGCTTCTCAAAATCCTGCCCTTTGTGACAATATGGATGAGACTTGAGGGCATTATGCTAAGTACAATAAGATCAGACTCAAAGAAATAGAACACGTTGGTGGTTGTCAGGGGCTAACAGTGGGGAGTGGGGAAGATGGGTGAAGCTGGTCAAAGGGTACGAACTTTCATTACAAGATGAGTGACTTTGGGGGTATAACATACAACATGTGGGCTATAGTTAACAATACTGTACTGTATATTTGAATTTGCTGAGAGTGGATTCTAAAAGTTCTCACCACAAAAAGCAGTTTGTAACTACATGAAGTGTAGATATTTTAACTAACCTTATTGTGGTAATCATTTTACTATATATATACAGATGTCAAATCACTGCATTGTACATCTTAAATTTGCACAACGTTATATATGAATCATACTTCAATAGAGCTGGGGGGAAAAAATGTTCAGCTTCTCCATAAATGAAGAAGGAAATTTCCTCCTTTTTAGAGTTATAGATCTGGCACCCAGGCTATCATCAAATCAATCCAAGAGGAATTTAGTGGAGATTCAAGTTTAGGCTGCCTAGGCAAAACCAGGGCTAAGGTGAGCAACACATCACTGAATTTGCTCCATGCAGGCAGCAAGCTGTTGTTCACTACAGCAGATGCTTCTCTTTCATAAAACCAATGCATATTCCTTGGCTATTTTGCCATCTTTTCCAGATACTTAATTTTTTCTGCATAAAATAACTCAAACTAGGCAGTTTTCTATTTAAAATCTAGTAGTAATTGTTAGCGTGTCTGTAAGTTTTCCTCAGGCATTTTTACTAAAGAGATACATCTGGCAGCTTTTTAGTGACCAAAATTAGAAAGAGTCCAGGCAGCTCCAAAGCCGCCTCTTAGCACTCGTCTGGGTCTCCCGGATTTTAGGGCTCATGTGCATCCTCCTGCCTGCGCCAGACTCCTGCTGGCCTTGGTGTAATGGCTTAGTCAAGACAGACGAAACTCTGAAATCTTAGTGACCGACTTAAAGCATCACGGGCTCATTGCTTGTCTATCTCATTCATCTCACGTATATGTAGCAGGTCTTCCACGATCTCAACTTAAAATCTCCACAGCCCTTTGGCCTCAGCAAGTCATGAGTCCTCAGCCTCACTACTGGGGAGGCTGCGGGGGCAGGAGAAAAACACCAACAGCAGGTGGAGACCCAGGTGCTATTCCTCTGCCCAGCGCTCAAAAGCATTGCTTGCTTTACCAGCCGCTGCATGTCTGACACCTTGTATGCACCAGGGCTGTGAACTTGAGCTATCCATAGCCTTTCCCTGAAGGAGATCACAATTTAGGAAAATGCAGAGAGGTGAGAAACAACCAGACAATTAACAACTTCACATAATAAGCACAGGACAGAGGTTACTATTTAAGCTCAGGAAGTGGGAAAGCAGAGTAAGATTCTTGGAGGAGGTGATTTTTGAGCTAAGTTTTTAAGGATCTACTTTAAACCAAGCAGATGATGGAAGAGAAAAGAACATTCTAGACAAAGAGATCAGAATGTGAGGATGCCTAGAAAAATAGAAACAGCATAGTGATTTCAGACAAGGTGGATCAGAGGAGAGAAGAGATGAAGTCACAAAAGTTGAAACTACTTTCCCAAAGGATACTCATCAGAACTGAGTCCCCTGACGTGCTCCATGGTAAAAAAGACTCACTGCTTAAAAGTGTAATATGACTCTGAGAAAACCATAACTGAAAAATACACAAGTACCACAGTGTTCACTGCAGCACTAGATGTCTATCGACAGATAAATGGATAAAGAAGCTGTGGCATATATACACAGTGGAACACTGTATGTGACGTGCTTAGTCGCTCAGTCGTGTCCGACTCTTTGTGACCCCATGGACTGTAGCCCACCAGACACCTCTGTCCATGGGAATTCTCCAGGCCAGAATACTGGAGTGAGTTGCTATGCCTTTCTCCAGGGGATCTTCCCAACCCAGGAATCGAAGCCGGTCTCTGGCATTGCAGGCAGGTTCTTTACCAGCTGAGATACCCAGGGAAGCCCCTGGTTGCTCAGTAATATATATACAAGGTATACTGTATACAAAGGCATTAAAAGGAATGCATTTGAGTCCGTGCTAATGAGGTGGATGAACCTAGAGCCTGCAATACAGAGTGAAGTCAGAAAGAGAAGACAAGTGTTGTATATCAAGGTATATATATGGACTCTAGAAAGGTGGTACTGAGGAACCTATTTGCAGAGCAGCAACAGAGACGCAGACAGAGAGGCCAGACACATGCACACAGTCGGGGAGAGGAGACTGCGACAAGCTGAGAGAGCAGTGTGGAAACACGTCTCGCTGCCGTATGTGAAATACACAGCCAGTGGGAATTTGCAGTTATGGCACAGGGAGCTCACACCTGGTGCTCTGTGACAATGTAGAGGGGTGGGATGGGGTGAAGGAAATGGCAACCCACTCCAGTACTCTTGCCTGGAGAATCCTGTGGACAGAGGAGCCTGGTGGGCTACCGTCCACGGGGTCGCACAGAGTCAGACACGACCCAAGTGACTTAGCAGCAGCAGCATGTTGGGGAAACTATAACAACATTTTAGCACACCAACAGTTCTAAGAAACTCAATGGTAACCAAAGCAGCTTGACCTTTTATGACTAGACTCACCAAACAATGTGAAATCCTAGTAACAGCTCACAGAACAGGCAGGCTAGGGAATAGAGATGGAAAAAGTCTGAGGCTAAATTTATCGATAAATAAATAATCTATAGATAAATGCTAAAGAATGTGAATTTTATCCTGAATGTTATCAGGACAGTGAAGGATTCTAAATAGGATAAAAACTGTAAAATGCTACTACAGGGTGGTAATCCAGGAATGAAGCTCTTAGGGCCTGAACGGATGGTTTTAGAATTATGTCACTGAATCTACCAGGACTGCCTGTTCAAAGTCTGGGTGCACAATCTTCTCCATCTCTGTATACATACACACATTCCAAGCCCAAGATTTTATGTACAGCAGAGGCTCCGTACAATGACGAATGATCAGAGCATTAAGCGGCTCTTGACGTGGTTCCCAGCGACCTCTGCCCTCTCAGAATTCACGCCCTCTGTATAATTGTTGTTATCGTATAGTCACTCAGTCATGTCTGCCTCTTTGGGGACCCCACGGATTGTAGCCCGCCAGGCTCCTCTGTCCATGGGATTCTCCAGGCAAGAATACTGGAGTGGGTTGTCATTTCCTTCTCCAGGGGATCTTCCCGACCCAGAGACTGAACCTACATCTCCTGCATTGGTTAGATTCCTAACCACTGAGACACCTGGGAAGCCCCCTTTGCATAATCCCCTCCCCTAAGCCTTGGCTGGACCTAATGACTTACTTCTAACAAATGGAATGTCATCCTGCAGTTAGGCTATAGAAGACCATGACTTCCACGTTACTTTTCTTTCTCTCTTGCTGGAGTTTACTCTTGCCTTGCTTGCTTGCTTACTTGCTACCATTTTGTAAGATGTTTTATGGACAGACCTACATGGCAAGGAACTTCAAGAGACCTGCAGCCAAAAACTCATGAGGAGCAAAAGCCTCAGTTTAACAGACCACAGGAATTTAATCCTACCAACAACCAAGTAGTCGAGCTTGAAAGGGGATTCTCCCAGTCAAACCTTATGTAACTGTATTCTTGCAAGAGACTCAGACCCAGGGGACCCAGCCAAATGTGATTCTTGACCTACCGAAACTGTGAGATCATAATGTGTGGGTTTTTTAGCAGCTAAGTTTTGGGATAACTTGTTATGTAGCAATAACTAGCACAGTAAATGAATAGATGAAACCATCAATAAGTACATTTTTATCCATTTTACGTCCTTGCTATTTACCAAGTCTCATTCCCTCCTCTTTGGTACTTGAATGCCTCAACAGCCGTGTGTCTGGTGGTACAATGAGCCCCTTCCTTTTCACCTTTCCTGGTACTCTTGCCTTTTCCCGTGTGACTCAGTCGTCGCTTCCTCTCTCATGACATTGGGTTTAGCTACACTTGGCTTTGGCTAATAGAAGCTTAGGTTTAAGAGGCGTCCCGTGCTCTCACTCACACTGTCTCTCAATGGTGCCACTACTATGAGAAGAATGAGTTCAAACTAGTCTGCTCATTCTGCAAGGAGGCCAAGAGGCGCGGGCTGAGCGCACGCTCAAGCCCAGTCTCGATCAGCTAACTCCCAGACTGTCCACTGAACCATGAGCTAAACAGATGCTTAGTCATGTGTGCTGCTGAGACTTCACGATTTTTGTTGCTAACATTACTACGCAGATAGTTGATTGATACTGTGTTCAGGAAAGGGGAGTGTGTTCTTCCTGCTGAAGAACAGTTAAGTACTTGGGTCTAAACATTAGCTCAAATAAAGAAAAAAGTATGTAGCTAATTTTTTTTCAGGTACTATGAAAGCATTTGATCAATTTTCCTAAACTCTGAAATTTTTAGATCCTATTATTAGTGACTAGCTACCACCCCCAACAAGTAACGCAGAAAAAGTGGATTCCAGTTTATCACTTACCTTAATATAGACATATACGAAGCTATGTAAAAGAAAATCCTCTTTCTCTCTCACACAAAATTACTTTTCTAGGGCTTCTATTGGTCCGGTTAGTATAAAATCAATAGGGAGGGAAACCTTTACTTAATTCTCCCTTTCCCATTACCATGGCTCATAGGTTTGATGCTTGTAAGGAGTTCATTGACTCCCTGAGATCATAATTAGCGAGAGGTCATCAAAGTGCAGGGCGACTCTCATTCTGTTAGCCAAGTTTCCTCCATTAGATGTGTCATCACAGGGAGAGATGTTGAAGGGAACTGTAGTCCATGAATGTTTCACATGTAACCTAAGAAATTCACTCTGCAGTGAACTGAATTATGTTGGAACAAAAGACTCCTACTTGACTCCCTTTAAGTCATTTGAAAGAAATGACAGTGACTTACCTGTTACTAATTTTCTTTCCAGTTTATATCCCATTATGTATGTTTGTTTTTTTAATGGGCCTGATAAAAGTATTTCTTATTCCTTGACTCAAATTACCAAATCCCTTTCCTAAGACAGTTGAATTATTTTATAATATTTATATAGTAAACCAGAGCTTTTCTGGGTATTCATATCCTAGCCAAATGCTTTATCATAAGCTATACATTTTGCATATTTTCTGCACTGATAGAATGTTTTGAAATTCACAATATTGGGGAAAGTGTTTACCACTCAAATCATATGGCAAATTGAACTCATTTTAATGAGGATGTGGAAATACTACTCCCTTGAAACACCAGTCTAGGCTTCAATTGCTGTAATTATCCCTGAGTAGGAAGATGGTACAGACTTTACCAGCTGCACCAGCTGCATGGCTGCTGAGATGAAGAGGAGGAACAAAGCAGGGCTCATGGGGGTTCTGGAATAAACCAAGTGCAGATCCAAGAAAGAGATGATCCAAAAACAGTCCAAATTTGAACAGACACAGGACAAAATCAAACCAGGTTTATCACTGAGGATAAGCAGGAATAGAATACGCTGTTTTGGAGTGCAGAGTAAAGCTCTTGTCGATGCTGGTTGCCAGGGTGGCACTTTCCAAGACCTCCATTAAAGCAGGACACGGAAAAGCAGGAGCATGTGCCAGACTCCAACTGTGGCAGAAACTAACACAACATTGCCAATAAAAATGAATTTTAAAAAACTAGGCAAGATAACCATACATCCAATACTCTGTCTTTAAATATTTAAAAACCAGTACAAGGCCAAAATAAATGTCATGGATTTGTTATCAGGCAAAATGGGTCTTTGCCCCCAACTATTTGAGTTGAGGACTATAACAAGAAAGGAGAAAGTTTAGAGGTTGGTCAATCTTTCTCCAAATCCTAGAAGTGATAGAAGGGAAAGGTGATAAGGTCTTCTAGAGATCTGAACAATACCAGACAAGAGACCTGTGCCTCACAAGTCCTTTCTACAACATGGTGAGTGGGTTGCCTTGCTGATATCTCTCATAAACCACTGCATAGGGTCAACACAACCGGGATGACTGGGAGGAGTGTCTGTGGCTGGGGGAGCGGGGAGGTGCCAGGTGACAACCCTGGCTTTTTCAATGGGTGACTACACAGGAGAACCTCGGATTTCCTTGTATCCTTAGAAATAGAAAACTAGAGCTAAACAAGGCCTCTAATCACTCCCTTGTCCATCTCCTCAAAACAAACAAACAACAACAACAACAAAAACAATATCCAAGGGTTTGGAATAAGGAAGAAGCCAGGTGAGCTGTGCTGACCTATGGCTAGAAGCTATGGAAGAAAGTGAAAATGAAAGTCGTTCAGTCGTGTCCGACTCTTTGACCCCATGAATTGCAGCATGCCAGGCCTCCCTGTCCATCACCAACTCCCGGAGTTCACTCAGACTCACATCCATCAAGTCAGTGATGTCATCCAGCCATCTCATCCTCTGTCACCCCCTTCTCCTCCTGTCCCCAATCCCTCCCAGCATCAGAGTCTTTTCCAATGAGTCAACTCTTCTCATGAGGTGGCCAAAGTACTGGAGTTTCAGTTTCAGCATCCAAAGAAATCCCAGACTGATCTCCTTCAGGACGGACTGGTTGGATCTCCTTGCAGTCCAAGGGACTCTCAAGAGTCTTCTCCAACACCACAGTTCAAAAGCATCAATTCTTCGGCGCTCAGCTTTCTCCACAGTCCAACTTTCACATCCATATATGACCATTGGAAAAACCATAGCCTTGACTAGACGGACCTTTGTTGGCAAAGCAATGTCTCTGCTTTTCAATATGCTATCTAGGTTGGTCATGGAGTAAGCGTCTTTTAATTTCATGGCTGCAGTCACCATCTGCAGTGATTTTGGAGCCCCCAAAAATAAAGTCTGATACTGTTTCCACTGTTTCCCCATCTATTTCCCATGAAGTGATGCGATCAGATGCCATGATCTTCGTTTTCTGAATGCTGAGCTTTGAATATTCAGAACTGATCTCCTTCAGGACGGACTGGTTGGATCTCCTTGCAGTCCAAGGGACTCTCAAGAGTCTTCTCCAACACCACAGTTCAAAAGCATCCATTCTTCGGCGCTCAGCTTTCTCCACAGTCCAACTTTCACATCCATATATGACCACTGGAAAAACCATAGCCTTGACTAGACGGACCTTTGTTGGCAAAGCAATGTCTCTGCTTTTCAATATGCTATCTAGGTTGGTCATGGAGTAAGCGTCTTTTAATTTCATGGCTGCAGTCACCATCTGCAGTGATTTTGGAGCCCCCCAAAATAAAGTCTGATACTGTTTCCACTGTTTCCCCATCTATTTCCCATGAAGTGATGGGATCAGATGCCATGATCTTCGTTTTCTGAATGTTGAGCTTTAAGCCAACTTTTTCACTCTCACTTTCATTTTCCTCAAGAGGCTTTTTAGTTCCTCTTCACTTTCTGCCATAAGGGTGGTATCATCTGCATATCTGAGGGTACTGAGATTTCTCCGGGCAATCTTGATTCCAGCTTGTGCTCTATAGTCCATGGAATTCTCCAGGCCAGAATACTGGAGTAGGTAGTCTTTCCCTTCTCCAGGGCATCTTCCCAACCCAGGGATCGAACCCACGTCTCCCACATTACAGGTGGATTCCTTACCAGCTAAGCCGCCAGGGATGGAAGACTGCTGTTTAAATCTTCTATAGGATGGCTGCTATTTCTTGATGAGCCTTCACAGAAGCAGGTCAAGCCTGAAGACCAGACTGATTTGGCTCTTAGTGGGTCAAGAGACCAGGAGAAGAAAGAGAGTGATGTAGATGGAGGGAAAACAATCTATTTCCATCACTGACCTAGAGGCCTTCTGTCAAGCCTCTTAGAGCTATAGGCAAAGGCCAGACCACTATGGTCTGGTTAATGAGTTTTTAAAAAACCTTTGAAGATGTAACTTTTTTCCTTCTACAAGTGATATGAATCCAGCTAATACTGACATAAATGGAAGTTTCTTATTCTTAATTTACAGAAATTTGAAAGGAGATAATTCTGGATTGTGGTAACTCAAAGATGTCATCAAGTATCCAAGGTCTTTCTGTCTTTCTGCTACACTGTCCTCAGTATATGGCTTTTATTTCAATGAATACAAGATGGTTGTTGCACCTCCAGGCATCAAGACTGCATTCCAAGAAGAAAGGACTGGAAAGCCGAAAAGATGGAAGAGTTTTCTTCTGGTAAGATGTCTCATTTTATTTTTACATACTGTCATTAATGGTGTATATCCCTATATTCTTCTACTACAAAAATTGGAGAAATGTTTTAACTACTCTATTTTTCTTATTATTCTTTTTGACAGCTGTACTGAGATGTAAGTTATATACCATTAAATTCACTCTTTTTATATACAATTCAATGAGTTTTGGAAATTTTATAGAATTGTATAACTGTCACTACAAACCAATTTCAAAGCATTTGTATCACCCCCAAAAAGATTCTTCATGCCCATCTGCAGTCACTCTCAATTCCTACCTACACTCCAGGCAATCACTATCTGTCTTTAAAGAGTTTTCTTTTCTGGACATTTCTTGTAAGTAAAACTGTATAAGACGTGACATTCTGTGCCTGGATTCTTTCTCTTCACAAAACACTTTGGGGTTCATTTATGTCGTAGCATGTATCAGTGGCCCATTCTTTTTTGACTGGTGAATAGCACTTCATTCTTTAGAAACATCACATTTTATTTATCTACTCACTATTTAGTAGAATTTTGGATTATTCAGTATTGGATTATTGTAAATAATGATGCTTAAACATTCATGAACAAGTCTGTGTACAGACAGATTTTTACTTCTTTCAGATGGATTCCTAGGAGTGAATAGTGAGTATGAGAAATTTATGATAAAATGATTAATTTTAAGAAACTGCTTTAATAAAGGTTAAAGAACAAAAGCATTAAAAAAAAAGTCACTGCAATAACCTGTTAGTGAATATGGGACATAAAAAGAGCTGAATTGTGATACAAAAAACCTAAACAGGGATAAGAATAAAGTTACTGTGTGCAATCAAAGTTAAGTTTCTTATCAGGACACAACATACAGTTATATCTCTAAGATGTTTTATATAAGTTTCATGATCACTACAAAGCAAAACCTAGAGTGAATACACAAAAGACAAGGAGAAGGGAAGGAAGCAAAGATACCAGCGTGGAAAACCATCAATCCACAAATGAAGACAGAGACAAAGAAGGGAACAAGGAAAACACAAGACAGCCAGAAAACGCAGGAGGGCATCAATAATTAAACATACACTGAGTTCTCTAATCAAAAGACAAAGACCGGCTGAACAGGTTTTTAACTTTTTATTTTTTATTTTGTCTGGCACAGTATCTCAGTTGCCCTGTGCCCTCTGCAATGGGTATGCAGACTCTTAACCACTGGACAGCCAGGGAAGTCCCTGGATTTAAAAAGAAAAAAAAAAGAAACACCTAATTATATCTTGCCTACAAGAGACTCACTTCAGCTCCATGAATGCACATAGGCTCAAAATGAAGAGATGGGAAAAGATATTCATATAACTGGAAACCAAAAGAGAGCAGAAGCAGCTATACTTATTATCAGACTAAAGAGACTTTAACTTAAAAACTGTAACAAGAGATAAAGAAGACCATTATATGATGATAAAAGGGTCAGATCATCAAGAGAATATAACCATAAATTCATATGCATCCAACATATGAGCATTCAAATATTTTAAACCATCATTAACAGATCTAAAGGGAAAAATAGACATATCAATAATGAACAATTATATACCAACAAATTGAGTAAGCTAAAAGAAATTGATAAATCCGTAGAAACATCTAAGCTACTACCAAGACTGTATCATGAATAACTTTTTTTTAAAATGACTAAGGAGATTGACTTACAAACCAAAAATCTTGCAACAAAGAGAAGCCCAGGACCAAATAGCTTCACCTGCAAACTCTACCAAACATTGAAAGAAGAATGAATATCAGTGCTTCTTAAACGCTTCCCCAAAAATACTGAAAACGAAGGAATATGTCCAAACTTACGTAACAAGGTCACCATTAATTACTCGAGTGAGAAAATGGTCAGTTCAGTTCAGTCGTTCAGTCGTGTCCAACTCTTTGTGACCCCATGAATCATAGCATGCCAGGCCTCCCTGTCCATCACCAACTCCCGAAATTTACCCAAACTCGTGTGCATCGAGTCGGTGATGCCATCCAGCCATCTCATCCTCTGTTGTCCCCTTCTCCTCCTGCCCCCAATCCCTCCCAGCATCAGGGTCTTTTCAAATGAGTCAACTCTTCACATGAGGTGGCCAAAATACTGGAGTTTCAGCTTCAGCATCAGTCCTTCCATGAACACCCAGGACTGATCTTTAGAATGGACTGGTTGGATCTCCTTGCAGTCCAAGGGACTCTCAAGAGTCTTCTCCAACACCACAGTAAGCATCAATTCTTCGGTGCTCAGC
>SJYX01006332.1:186372-271085 GCA_006410675.1 Oreotragus oreotragus | reverse complement strand
TATTCCCATCTCTTGAAGAATTTTCCATAGTTTATTGTGATCCATACAGTCAAAGGCTTTGGCATAGTCAATAAAGCAGAAATAGATGTTTTTCTGGAACTCTCTTGCTTTTTCGATGATCCAGCGGATGTTGGCAAAATGAGAAAATGGTAGCCTCAACCAAAGTGGAGCCTGCGAGGAAGGGAAGATGACTTGGGCTTAATGAAATCATAGGGAGTGGAGAAGCGGGGTGACTGGTCAAATATTTAGTGTAATAGCCCCTATTCAGCTTTTCACTGGGGCCCTAAATCATAGAGACATTTTTGTTATCAAAGAGAATGGCTAGAGGGAGAAAATGACATCATATAAGGAACAGTGTGCCATACTTTTAAATTTTACTCATTGCTCAATCTGACCCATTTTCACATTTGCTTTAGTCTGATTTTACACTGCTCTCTTGAGAGCACTGCAGGATGGAATAACTTGTGACACAAGTCTGTGGCTGATGAGTTTAATGAAGCATTTTATTCCAAACAATATAATGCGGGTGAGGTGAGGAGAGAAATGTTTTTCTGGAGCCACAGGAACATGACTTTTGGTTGACTATCCCTGAAAATTGTCCAAAATAAATTAGTACCCAATAAAAGACAGAAAGCCAGATGTCGGATATAATGGGAAGTCACCAAGGGGCGTGACATCAGTGACATGAAAGAGCTGAAGGCCCTCTGAATTAAAATGTCCCATTTGCTAATACAAGTTCTGTGCCTTGTCTGGGCTGCAGACATCTGCTTTATTGACAGTCAGAATTTCCAAGGCTTATCATCATGAAATCTGGTCCTCCATGAAATTCCTTGGAGTTCCAGCTTGAAAACCAAAGCCGGAAGCAGATAATTGGCTGGATTTTGATAGCTGCTTTCTCTGACGGAAGTTTCAAATTGCAGGCCAGCTTCCCAAGCCCCTACCAAAGCTCTCATTCATTTCCAGAACAGAACAGTAACGGGACAGCATGAGCTGGTGACTCTGTGTGAGGAAGCGCAATCAGCACATCAGGGGGTGGGCAATTCTAGGCACCTAGAAGGAAACGGGGGAGGATGGTGAGAGTCCCTCTCCGAAGAGACCACACACCCTTTGCCATCTGTCTCCAGGGAATAAAGCAGCAGAAATGGGATTGCTGGATCATACAGTAGCTCTATATTCAGTTTCCTAAGGAATCTCCATACTGTTCTCCACAGTAGCTGCACCAATTAACATTCCCACCAACGGTGTAGGAGGATTGCCTTTCCTCCAAATCCTCTCCAGCATTTATTGTTTGTAGATTTTCTGCTGATGGGCATTCTGACTGGTGTGAAGTGGTACCCCAAAACATCCATCAACAGAGGAATGGATAAAAAAGGATGTGGTACATATGTACATTGTATATACACACATACAACGGATTATTAGCCAAAAAAAGAAACGAAATTGTGTTATTTGCAGAGACATGGAGGGACCTAGAGACTGTCACACAGACTGAAGTTAGAAAGAGAAAAATAAATATTAAATATTAACGCATGTGTGTGGAATCTAGAAAAAGAGTACAGATGAACCTATTTGCAAAGCAGAAACAGAGACTCGGAGGACAAATGTATGAGCACCAAGAGGGGGATGGGCTGGGATAAACTGGGAGACTGTGATTGACATGTAGACACCGCTATGTACAAAACAGATAACTCCTGAGAACTTACTGGATGGTGCACGCATGCACACACACATAAATATGAGAGTCTATTGCATAGCACAAAACAGGCAAGATGGGAAGGCGGCCAGCGCTCCCATCCCCATGAGCAGGGCTGCCGCAGACACTGCTGCCTGCCCACTCCTTCACTCTGCTACACGGTGAGTTATCAGACATTCAGTCACTCAGCTCAGTCGCTCCATCGTGTCCGACTCTCTGCGACCCCATGCGCTGCAGCACGCCAGGCCTCCCTGTCCATCACCAATTCCTGGAGTTTACCCAAACTCATGTCCGTTGAGTCGGTGACGCCATCCAACCATCTCATCCTCTGCCATCCTCTTCTCCTCCTGCCTTCAACCTTTCCCAGCATCAGGGTCTTTTCTAATGAGTCAGCTCTTCACATCATGTGCCAAAGTATTGGAGCTTTTCAGCATCAGTCCTTCCAATGAATATTCCGGGTTGATTTCTTTTAGGATTGACTGGTCTCCTTGCTGTCCAAGATACTCTGAAGAGTTCTCTCCAGCACCACAGTTAAAAAGCATCACCTAGTATCATTGACTTCATGAATGGTGAATTCTGAGGACACCAAAACAAATAATAAATCAGGACTCCTTTCCTGGATCAAGGTGAGAATGACTGCAGTATCCACTGAGAGCTGTCTCTGTAGACATTTGGGGTATTGATCCTATTTACTCCTCTCAATAACTCAAAATCTAAGTATTGCTGTCATTATTTAAATGGTAGTGACAATGAGGTTCAGAAAGGTCAAGTGATTGTATCCAAGCTCCTGCATCTGAAAAAGCTGTTCAACCAGAATTTGATTTTCTTCTACTCTGACTTTAACTGTGCTTAGGCTTGTGCCTAGAGGGACAGATAAAACATGGACACAGGCAAGTGTAACCAGGGCAGGCAGGATGGTCCTTGTAATGCTGTCTATAGACCCAGCATTGTTCTAAACTTGGTTTAATGTATCTAATCCCCACATCCATGCCATAGCGTAGATCGCAGTATTATCTTCAGGGCTTCCTGGGTAGCTCAGCTGGTAAAGATTTCTCCTGCAATGCAGGAGATGCCAATTTGATTCCTGGGTCGGGAAGATCCCCTGGAGGAGGGCGTGGCAAGCCACTCCAGTATTCTTACCTGGGGAATCCTATGGACAGAGGGCCTGGCGGGCTATAGCCTATAGGCTCGCAAAGAGTCAGACACGACTGAGCAACTAAGCACAGAACAGCACAGTTTTATCTTCATTTTAAGGATGGAGAAACTGAACCACAGACATCTACCCAAAGCCACACAAGCAGTAAAGGACAATGCTGGGACCTGAACCCAGGGAGACTGACTCCAAGGACCTGTGCTGTCAACTCACGCTCTCCTGGCACCCTGGAAGGGAGAGCACAGACTCAGAACTAGAGGGGGCAGTGGCTTCCTGAGGCTCTAAAGATGTGGCAGAGCTAAGGCTTTGGGGGAAGGTGACTCTTTTGAACTGGGTTTCAGAAAAGAGGTAGATACATAGGAGAGAGAGGTCTGTCGGCTGGAAGAAATTCTGCCTAAGTAGATCTCGCCACTATTCCGCCTTTATTCCCTATCTTCACCACTGCTTCTTCATAGCACTTTGTCGGTTGCCATCACTCACGTATTTCCTTTCTTCCTTACAGAAGGACCACAAGGGCAGGAACCAGGCGCTCTGTACCACTGCATGCCAGGGGTGGGCACTCCCAGCCCTCCGTGAAATGGAGCGAGAGAGAAGCAGACAGCTGCATCCTCGCTGTGTACTCACAGGGTCTCTCCTCCGGGCGCACAGTTTCTAGGTCTCTGTGTCCCTAATCTCTTTCTATAAGGACACCAGGCAGACTGGATTAGGACCCACCCTAACTGCCACATTTTACCTTAAGAACTTCTTTAAAGGCCCTGTGTCCTAACACAGTCACATTATGAGGTTCTAGGGAATGGGACTTCAACATATTAATTTAGGGGACGTGCAATTCAGCCCTTAATAACAATAATAGTGATCGCTAATACGTACTCAGTTCAGTTCAATTGCTTAGTCATGTCCAACTCTTTGCGACCCCATGGACTGCAGCATACCAGGCCTCCCTGTCCATCACCAATTCCCAGGGTTTACCCAAATTCATGTCCACTGAGTCAGTGATGCCATCTAACCATCTCATCCTCTGTTGTCCCCTTCTCCTCCTGCCTTCAATCTTTTCCAGCATCAGGCTCTTTTCAAGTGAATCAGCTCTTCACGTCAAGAGCCCAAAGTATTAGTGTTTCAGCTTCAACATCAGTCCTTCCAATGAACACGCAGGACTGATCTCCTTTAGGATGGACTGGTTGGATCTCCTTACAGTCCAAGGGACTCTCAAGAGTCTTCTCCAACACCACAGTTCAAAAGCATCAATTCTTCGGCACTTAGCTTTCTTTATAGTCCAACTCTCACATCCATACATGACTACTGGAAAAACCATAGCCTTGACTAGACGGACCTTAGTCGGCAAAGTAATGTCTTTGCTTTTTAATATGCTGTCTAGGTTGATCACAACTTTCCTTCCAAGGAGTAAGCATCTTAATTTCATGGCTGCAGTCACCACCTGCAATGATTTTGGAGCCCCCAAAAATAAAGTCTGCCACTGTTTCCCCATCTATTTGTCATGAAGTGATGGGACCAGATGCCATGATCTTAGTTTTCTGAATATTGAGCTTTAAGCCAACTTTTTCACTCTTGTCTTTTCACTTTCATCAAGAGGCTCTTTAGTTCTTCACTTTCTGCCTAATTCACTGTCTCTCTTTCCACGAGTCTGGACCTTCTCCATTACTTTCTCCACCTCTGCCCTTCACCCCCATCCTCTCTGCTAGCCCCCCAGCCCTACCTACGGGGGGCCTGGGCGCTAAATCAGAGTTGTGCTGAGATGAGCTTAAATGACAAGTCCTGTCTATGCCCACTTCAATCGTCATGCCCTTCCATGGTCACCCTCTTCCATGCTGGCACTGGATGTGGGCCACCATGGAACGGCAAACTTTGGAAAACTGCTTCTGCATCAAGGCAGCTACTGAATGGGCTGGCAGTAGAAGGGTGCCCACAGACACACACCCAGAAGCGGGGCAACAAGTCTTTCCTTAATGGGGTCTCTGGGTCGCACCTCGAGATGACCCCTGCGGTGCTCCAGCAAGTGCCATCAGCAGATGACAGAGAAAGGGTTGGGGAATAAGTAATCTAGCTTCCTCACCTGGTGGGATTAGGGCTTATGGGGAGGTAATCCCAAAGCACATTCCACCCTGTCTCCTAGAGTCCCCCAACTGCCCAAACACCTGCCCGATGCCACACTGTGTGTTGGATCGCTTCCCTTCCCCATCCAACTTCCCCCAAGTCCCTGCCCATGCTTCTGAAACAAGCCATGTACATTCACATCTTCATCTCAGGTCTGCTCCCAGGAGAACCGACCACAATATCCCCCAATGCTCCTTTACTCATTCTATGTGATAAAAATTGGCTTTTTTTTTTTTTTTTTTTTAAGGAATGACCTATATCTCCTGCCTCCCTTTAACTGCAGTTTCCACTATTTGTTCACACCAACCCAGTTCCTTGAAGGAGTCGTGCCTGACCCTTACACATGCCGATGCCTCGAGGTACAGACTGTTTCCAGAGCATGCTGTGACTGCTCCACCATGGGGCTCGCTATTTATCAAAAGGACCCACCCAGCTAACAGGAAGACATTCTGAGCACTTCTCTTTGACTTCATGAAGAGCAGGATGGAGAGGCACACGCCTCAGTCATAAACCCTGCGGACAATAAAATCGATCTTCCCTGAATGGCTCTGTCTTGACACCTGCCGATGCGATATGAGGGCTGCTGAAGTACCCACAGCTGTCCTCAGCAGAGGCCCAGGGAGACAGGCTCTACACACCTCGTGGACAACCTGCTGTTGGTCCGCTTACATGCAGGTGTAGCTGGGGAAAAGCTCCTCCTGGCAAGGATGACAGATGGCTGGAGACCTCTAGAGGGCTTGCTGCTGTGCCAGGAGTGGTTGTGCCAGGTGGGAGAGGATGACAAAAAACTTATAACCAAGAGAAGCTAATTTTTCTCTATGTGGGGAAAACTGTCTGAGCTGACAGACATGTGCAGTGTGGGGAATGCTTGGTTTGGGTCTTCCTTACTTCCTTTAACCTGTAGATCTTGACAATTTAGGTCCATTGGAGTTATTGAGGGAAAAAAAAAAAACAGATAAAACTTATGATTCCCTAAGGCAAGGAGCACACAGACCTCCACAAGAGGCTGACAGCTGGAAGTCAGCCAAAGCCTGTATGGAATATGTACACAGAGCCAAGGCTGAAAACTCAAGTGAGGCAAAGGGGTGCGTGCAATTGAGGTGTAAAAATATCTTACACATTAGGTTTTTCAGAATTTATTTAGACTGTTATTTTTAATGGATAAAGAAGCTGTAGTTATCTACACACCATGGAATATTACTCAGCCATAAAAAGGAATGAATCTGAATCAGCTGTAGTGAGGTGGATAATCCTAGAGCCTGTTCTAGAGAGTGAAGTAAGTCAGAGAAAAGTAAATATTGTATGAAAGTGAAAGCTGCTCCATCATGTCTGACTCTTTGCAACCCCATGGACTATACAGTCCATGGAATTCTCCAGGCCAGAATACTGGAGTGGGTTACATGAACTGAGGCAAGCGATGTCACATCTCAGCACCTCCATTTCCTGGTGAAGGTGAAGTCGCTCAGTCGTGTCTGACTCTTTGCGACCCCTTGGACTGTAGCCTACCAGGCTCCTCCGTCCATGGGATTCTCCAGGCGAGAATACTGGAGTGGGTTGCCATTTCCTTCTCCAGGGGATCTTCCCGATCCAGGGATCGAACCCAGGTCTCCCGCATTGGAGGCAGACACTTTAACCTCTGAGCCACCAGGGAAGATCACCCATTACCTGGTAAACAAAGATAATCCTAGTACTTACATCATAGAGTTACTGAAAGGGTTAACTGAGATAATGCAAGACAAGCACTTTGCACCATACCTAGCCCATAGTTTGTGTACAACAGATATTAGTCATTAAATTATTATTAACAAGAAACACACAACAGAGCCACAGCACCGACAATGCCTCACACCACCCGGGGGGCTGGGACTCTGCATAGCTGCAGAATCCAGGCTATGCCTGCAGGGCAAATATTGGTTTCTTGGGTTTTAAATGGGAAGATTAAAAAAAGCACAAATTCATTTCAACATTTTTCCCCAAGGTCAAAATTAATTTTCTTTGAGCTTTGAAAATTCCTCCTTTAATTGTCTAAACATCTGTAATTGAGAGAGGAATGAACTAAATATATAAGTTTATTTCCTCTAAAGACAAAAAAAAAATTGAGGACACCAAAATCATTTGCTTGTACATAACATAAAGATCTAAATGGGGAAAATAAAAATTCAGACATTGCATACATTCACTTCACCAGCTGTGATGGCCGTAGGACATGTATTCATTTCCTAAACTGACAGAAAGAAAAATTAGATCTCATCTATTCTGCCTTTGATTTTTTTCCCTACTTCTGAATGTGCTACAAGAATCTATGAGCAGTAAACAGACAGGTATTTCAAATTTAATATTTTTTATTTCATCAGTAAATAACTAACTTTATGCTAACGTTTTCCATGACACTAGTGAGAACAGTTTTCAGGTGGGGAGGCATTAGCACGTAGCACAGGTGAAAGAAGCCAATGGGACTCCTTCTCAGCAAGAGGTGGCGCCTAGCGCTTCCCTGGTGGTCAGAGGTAAAGAATCCACCTGGCAGTACAAGAGATGCCAGTTCGATCCCTGGTTCCCCCAGGGAATAAAAGCATCAATTCTTCGGCACTTAGCTTTCTTTATAGTCCAACTCTCACATCCATACATGACTACTGGAAAAACCATAGCCTTGACTAGACGGACCTTAGTCGGCAAAGTAATGTCTTTGCTTTTTAATATGCTGTCTAGGTTGATCACAACTTTCCTTCCAAGGAGTAAGCATCTTAATTTCATGGCTGCAGTCACCACCTGCAATGATTTTGGAGCCCCCAAAAATAAAGTCTGCCACTGTTTCCCCATCTATTTGTCATGAAGTGATGGGACCAGATGCCATGATCTTAGTTTTCTGAATATTGAGCTTTAAGCCAACTTTTTCACTCTTGTCTTTT
Organism: Oreotragus oreotragus; assembly: GCA_006410675.1. Lineage (NCBI taxonomy): Eukaryota > Metazoa > Chordata > Mammalia > Artiodactyla > Bovidae > Oreotragus > Oreotragus oreotragus. Next base: position 263,221 of record SJYX01006332.1, on the reverse strand, counting down.
CACTTTCATCAAGAGGCTCTTTAGTTCTTCACTTTCTGCCTAATTCACTGTCTCTCTTTCCACGAGTCTGGACCTTCTCCATTACTTTCTCCACCTCTGCCCTTCACCCCCATCCTCTCTGCTAGCCCCCCAGCCCTACCTACGGGGGGCCTGGGCGCTAAATCAGAGTTGTGCTGAGATGAGCTTAAATGACAAGTCCTGTCTATGCCCACTTCAATCGTCATGCCCTTCCATGGTCACCCTCTTCCATGCTGGCACTGGATGTGGGCCACCATGGAACGGCAAACTTTGGAAAACTGCTTCTGCATCAAGGCAGCTACTGAATGGGCTGGCAGTAGAAGGGTGCCCACAGACACACACCCAGAAGCGGGGCAACAAGTCTTTCCTTAATGGGGTCTCTGGGTCGCACCTCGAGATGACCCCTGCGGTGCTCCAGCAAGTGCCATCAGCAGATGACAGAGAAAGGGTTGGGGAATAAGTAATCTAGCTTCCTCACCTGGTGGGATTAGGGCTTATGGGGAGGTAATCCCAAAGCACATTCCACCCTGTCTCCTAGAGTCCCCCAACTGCCCAAACACCTGCCCGATGCCACACTGTGTGTTGGATCGCTTCCCTTCCCCATCCAACTTCCCCCAAGTCCCTGCCCATGCTTCTGAAACAAGCCATGTACATTCACATCTTCATCTCAGGTCTGCTCCCAGGAGAACCGACCACAATATCCCCCAATGCTCCTTTACTCATTCTATGTGATAAAAATTGGCTTTTTTTTTTTTTTTTTTTTAAGGAATGACCTATATCTCCTGCCTCCCTTTAACTGCAGTTTCCACTATTTGTTCACACCAACCCAGTTCCTTGAAGGAGTCGTGCCTGACCCTTACACATGCCGATGCCTCGAGGTACAGACTGTTTCCAGAGCATGCTGTGACTGCTCCACCATGGGGCTCGCTATTTATCAAAAGGACCCACCCAGCTAACAGGAAGACATTCTGAGCACTTCTCTTTGACTTCATGAAGAGCAGGATGGAGAGGCACACGCCTCAGTCATAAACCCTGCGGACAATAAAATCGATCTTCCCTGAATGGCTCTGTCTTGACACCTGCCGATGCGATATGAGGGCTGCTGGAGTACCCACAGCTGTCCTCAGCAGAGGCCCAGGGAGACAGGCTCTACACACCTCGTGGACAACCTGCTGTTGGTCCGCTTACATGCAGGTGTAGCTGGGGAAAAGCTCCTCCTGGCAAGGATGACAGATGGCTGGAGACCTCTAGAGGGCTTGCTGCTGTGCCAGGAGTGGTTGTGCCAGGTGGGAGAGGATGACAAAAAACTTATAACCAAGAGAAGCTAATTTTTCTCTATGTGGGGAAAACTGTCTGAGCTGACAGACATGTGCAGTGTGGGGAATGCTTGGTTTGGGTCTTCCTTACTTCCTTTAACCTGTAGATCTTGACAATTTAGGTCCATTGGAGTTATTGAGGGAAAAAAAAAAAACAGATAAAACTTATGATTCCCTAAGGCAAGGAGCACACAGACCTCCACAAGAGGCTGACAGCTGGAAGTCAGCCAAAGCCTGTATGGAATATGTACACAGAGCCAAGGCTGAAAACTCAAGTGAGGCAAAGGGGTGCGTGCAATTGAGGTGTAAAAATATCTTACACATTAGGTTTTTCAGAATTTATTTAGACTGTTATTTTTAATGGATAAAGAAGCTGTAGTTATCTACACACCATGGAATATTACTCAGCCATAAAAAGGAATGAATCTGAATCAGCTGTAGTGAGGTGGATAATCCTAGAGCCTGTTCTAGAGAGTGAAGTAAGTCAGAGAAAAGTAAATATTGTATGAAAGTGAAAGCTGCTCCATCATGTCTGACTCTTTGCAACCCCATGGACTATACAGTCCATGGAATTCTCCAGGCCAGAATACTGGAGTGGGTTACATGAACTGAGGCAAGCGATGTCACATCTCAGCACCTCCATTTCCTGGTGAAGGTGAAGTCGCTCAGTCGTGTCTGACTCTTTGCGACCCCTTGGACTGTAGCCTACCAGGCTCCTCCGTCCATGGGATTCTCCAGGCGAGAATACTGGAGTGGGTTGCCATTTCCTTCTCCAGGGGATCTTCCCGATCCAGGGATCGAACCCAGGTCTCCCGCATTGGAGGCAGACACTTTAACCTCTGAGCCACCAGGGAAGATCACCCATTACCTGGTAAACAAAGATAATCCTAGTACTTACATCATAGAGTTACTGAAAGGGTTAACTGAGATAATGCAAGACAAGCACTTTGCACCATACCTAGCCCATAGTTTGTGTACAACAGATATTAGTCATTAAATTATTATTAACAAGAAACACACAACAGAGCCACAGCACCGACAATGCCTCACACCACCCGGGGGGCTGGGACTCTGCATAGCTGCAGAATCCAGGCTATGCCTGCAGGGCAAATATTGGTTTCTTGGGTTTTAAATGGGAAGATTAAAAAAAGCACAAATTCATTTCAACATTTTTCCCCAAGGTCAAAATTAATTTTCTTTGAGCTTTGAAAATTCCTCCTTTAATTGTCTAAACATCTGTAATTGAGAGAGGAATGAACTAAATATATAAGTTTATTTCCTCTAAAGACAAAAAAAAAATTGAGGACACCAAAATCATTTGCTTGTACATAACATAAAGATCTAAATGGGGAAAATAAAAATTCAGACATTGCATACATTCACTTCACCAGCTGTGATGGCCGTAGGACATGTATTCATTTCCTAAACTGACAGAAAGAAAAATTAGATCTCATCTATTCTGCCTTTGATTTTTTTCCCTACTTCTGAATGTGCTACAAGAATCTATGAGCAGTAAACAGACAGGTATTTCAAATTTAATATTTTTTATTTCATCAGTAAATAACTAACTTTATGCTAACGTTTCCCATGACACTAGTGAGAACAGTTTTCAGGTGGGGAGGCATTAGCACGTAGCACAGGTGAAAGAAGCCAATGGGACTCCTTCTCAGCAAGAGGTGGCGCCTAGCGCTTCCCTGGTGGTCAGAGGTAAAGAATCCACCTGGCAGTACAAGAGATGCCAGTTCGATCCCTGGTTCCCCCAGGGAAGAAGATCCCTGGTTCCCCCAGGGAAACTAAGCCCATGACCACAACTACCGAAGCCCGCACGCCTAAAGCTCCACAACAAGAGAAGCCACCGGAATGCGAAGCCTGCGTAGCGCAACCAAGAGTAGCCCCCACTTGCTGCAACTAGCAAAAAGCCTGCGCAGCAACAAAGACCTGGCACAGTCAAAAATAAATCATTAAATGTATCTTTCTTTAAAAAGAGGTGGAGCCTATGTCCTCTCCCTCTGAACACGGATGAGCTCTAGGACACTTTTCTCAGGGAATACAGGAGAAGCGCTGCTCCCTTGTCTGAGCTCAGGTTGTAAGAGCCTGGCAGCTTCCACCTCCCTTCTCTTGGAACTTTTTGGGAAAACCTGTTGGCCTGCAAATTCAGGGGCTCCACAGGTAAAGTCTAAAACTGGCCCCAGACATGGAAGGCAAGGTGGGACCAAAGAAAGAGGCAGACCCTCCAGACAGGTGGATGGTGGGCTTAAGCAAGGGAACTTACACAGGAGGCTTGTCTTGGGCAGCTGCAAGGTGAGGAGGTCTCCTCCCCTATCTGCCAAATCTTAAACGTTTACACAGAGCCCCAAGCTGGTTCAATCACATATTCAGCCCACCTGGGCCCAACACCAACTGACTCCCTCAAGGCTGTGTCTTGAGACGTCTCTCCCTGGGGGAACAGCGGGCAGAGTGTATATTCCAAGGAAAAGAGAGGGGCTGAGGAGCCTTTGATTACCCGGGGCCAGCTGGAGGGTCAATCCGTGCTCGTGTTCTCTTGATAACATCCCCCCAACAGAAGCCAGGCTCCCCTGAGATCACCATGCAGTGAGGAAGTTCAAGACATCCACATGGATGCTCCAGCAGGACAGAGAGACATACAAACAGCCCACCAGCCTGCAGCTACTCTGGACACCCCAGCTCAGCACCAGAATGTGTACGTAAAAAAGCCTTCAAATGACTCCAGCCTTGATCACCATCCAACTGCAGCCTTATGGCGACCCTAAGTAAGAGCCATCATCTGAGCTCTCTGACCTCCAAATCTTTGATCAACAGTATGGGCTTTCATTCACTGACAGAAGTGGTTAACTGCAAACCAGGCAATAGGCTTTCTTTCTACTACTACTTTATGCGTTTTTATAGAGATGCACCTAAAAGGGAGGTTCAATTCCACAAGCTTTATTTCAGATTCTCAATCCAATGTTTTCTGGTTAGAAATTGGCTGTATTACTTTCTTTAAAAATAATCATCATGAGGATCTATTTTTTCACTGTCCCCTAATTTTCTTTTTGAAGAAATAGCTAAATCTTCCTAGGCAGTTATATCTACCTATTAGTTCTTTGTAGTATTGTTTAAAATGTACCTTAATGCTATTATTAATGAGCACTGGAACACAGAAAGCACTTTCTGTACTTTCATCTCCACACTTTCATATGCAAAATTCTGAAGGATGAAAATGAACACTGTCTAGTAGGCTGAGCTGATAATATACTGGAATGAGACTGGACATCAGTAAAATGCTGATTCTTTTTTTTTTTAATGCTGATTATTTAAAAAAAAAACATGTTTTCCAGTTTCCTAGCTCAGTTCCGGCATGACTCATGGAGGAAGACACTCCTCTTTCAGAGCTTTAACTTGTTCAAAACTGAAGTATGGAAGGACAATAACTTCTACAATCTACTTTTATTTTTTAAGTGGAGAGCTTCAAATTCATCATCCATTTCTATCATTCACTACATAAATTAGGAACTTAGTCTTTTCCCAAGTAGTAGCTCATTCAACCATTCACTCCACAAACTGGGTGCTACTTTGTCAGGCACCATGTAAGTTCTGGTGATACTGAGATTGGTCACTACCTGGAGTTCATACTCTAGCAACAAAGCAGGCATTACACCAATTGTAGCCATATGAAGAGCTATAAAGGCAGACCATGAGGAACTTTGAAAGCACACAGGAGAGACATTTGAGTCAGTTCAGTTCCGTTCAGTTGCTCAGCCGTGTCTGACTCTTTGCAACCCCATGGACTGCAACATGCCAGGCTTCCTGGTCCATTACCAACTCCCGGAGCCTGCTGAAACTCATGTCCATCCAATTGGTGATGCCATCCAACTATCTCATCCTATGTCGTCCCTTCTCCTCCTGCCTTCAATCCTTCCCAGCATCAGGGTCTTTTCAGATGAGTCAGTTCTTCACATCAGGTGGCCAAAGTACTGGAGTTTCAGCTTCAGCATCAGTCCTTCCACTGAATATTCAGGACTGATTTCCTTTAGGATGGACTGGTTGGATATCCTTGCAGTCCAAGGGACTCTCAAAAATCTCCTCCAACACCACCTTCAAAAGCATCAATTCTTTGGCATTCAGCTTTCTTTATGGTCCAACTCTCACATCCATACATGACTACTGGAAAAACCACAGCTTTAACTAGACAGACCTTTGTTGGCAAAGTAATGTCTCTGCTTTTTAATAGGATGTCTAGGCTGGTCATAGCTTTTTTTCCAAGCAGCAAGCATCTTTTAATTTCATGTCTGCACTCACCATCTGCAGTGATTTTGAAGCCCAAGAAAATAAAGTCTGTCAGGATTTCCATCATTTCCCAATCTATTTGCCATGAAGTGATGGGACTGGATGCCATGATCTTAGTTTTCTGAATGTTGAGTTTTAAGTCAGCTTCTTCACTCTCCTCTTTCAATTTCATCAAGAGGCTATAGGTCTGAAAAGGCTTCCAAGGCACCCTACAATTTGATTCCAGTAAGCAGCACCATAATACCCCAGTTTTCATGCAGTTTAAGGTATAAACCAGTGACGTGGCAAAGGAGACAAAATATCACCTTGTTATTGGTAGAGCCTTAATCAGAGGTACAAGTTAACATGAAAGCCAAAGGGACCTAAATTAAATATACATTCAAACTAGGTGGTTCCAGACCAGATTAAGCAAGATGGACAGAGCTGACTCAGCATACCCAGGTAGTTTCCAATTTTACCAGGCAAGCAAATCCGTCCTAAGAAGACAAACAGCAACAAAAACAGCAGAGGGCTCAGAAACATTACACCAGATCACTTGGAAGAACCCATCATAAGTGTATATAAAAATAGGAGCCTTATATTCACAAGAGAAAGCCATTATCTCTTCTCTAGTTGGTTTCTTCTCACCCTCTGTTCTCTTTAACAGCAAAGGAAAAGTCATTACAACTCTTGATGGTTTCTGCTAGTAGCAAAAATCAGCTGTTGCACAAATGGCTCAACGTTTAATAAATATCTTTGATGTATAAAATGATCTTTTTGCTGATTTACCATATTGGACTCTTGAAATGTTTTCTATTATCACCATATGTTTCCTAAGTGAAAGCTGAGTGTCTAAGCCACTCCACTTAAAATATGACAGATTTATGTAATAAATTGAAAAGCTGCCAGCAAGAATTTATGCTAATTTTTCTCTGCTCTACCTTCTGAAGAATATAAGAATAGTTCCCTTTTTAAAAACTGAAGAAAAGAAAGTTAAATGAAAATTAAGTATGAATATTCCCAACTATTTCACATTGTACTTTCTGCCCTTACTCCAAACTCAATATTTCATTCTGTCCATCCTATAGATAAGCAAACTTTTAGTATCAAAAATATGCCAGGAACTGGGCTGGTAGTGGGTAGAGTGTGTAAGTGAAATCATGTCTGTGAAAATATGTTAGCAACTACAAAGCATAAGGAGATGTGAGGAGATTCATAAAGGTTGCCATCTTGTAAAGGTGACTGAATCCCTTTAATAAATTCACGAGCACGTTTGTCTTTTAAAGAAATTCACAAAATGGAAAATGAGGATGATTTAACATTATTGTTAATGTCCAGAAACTTACTGGATGTCAGCAACAATTTTTTTAATAAGTGGATAATTGTAGTGGGTTAAGTGAAGAGGGGGTCCCAAACTTCCTTATGTGCCAAGTGATAGCCTCCAAGGCCTCTTCCCAGCCTCTGCCCACCACCAGCTTGAGTGAAGATGGGGGTGTTGACCTTGTGTCCTTGGCAACACCTCTGTCCTACCCTTGGCCCCATCACTCCAAGACTCACAGCCTCACCACCACTGTCTGCCTGGGAGACCATGCACACTAATGCTGTGTGCCCGCAAACCACATTTATCCTTCATCCCCACACAGCTCTGCCCAGTCCTTAATCTAACCTGTCTACCCCTCCCACAGCCCCTCCATGGAACTCCTGATGCACCAGCAGCACACCCCCCTTCTCCAGATGCGTGCTCCAGGCGGCAAGGGGAGTGCAGGGCTGAGCACACACAGGTCTCAGTCCCACGTCCGCCACTTACGACCCCTGACCTCAAGCGACACAATCTGTCTGTGCTCTAATTTATCCATCTGTGAAATACGGCTACAGAGAGATCTTGTTTTGAAGATTAACATAGGTAATATATAAAACATCATGGAAGTGTCCCTGGCACATAGTAAGGGTTTTGTAAGGTTGTTGGGTTTTTTTTTTTTCCCTCCCTTCTTTCCTGCTCCCAGTAAGCCCTGGCTCTCCCCGGATCCAGCTTTCCTTAACACTCTGGCAAAGGGATCTTCTTCCCCCGCCCTCCTCGTGCTGACTGACTGAAGGCTGAATGGAGGTGCTTCTTGATCTTCATTAGCCCTTCCAAGCCATCATCTTTCCTGCCTTGCAACCACCCTCTCCAACTCTGAACCTCCTACATCAAACCACACTGCCATCACCAGACCACCTCACTCTTACTCCTCTGGGGACCTCAACTCCCACATCATTGTTACCCTTACCCTTTTGTTATCATATGCTTCAGTGATTTCAAAGTCTTTGGGGATTATCCTTTCAGTTTCCTGGATTTTTAGTTTCCTCCCCACTTCAACCTCCAGTGATTTTTTTCCTTAGCTTTAACTCAACAACATATTGCCTTGGTTATACCCTACACAGACCTTGCCACAGCCAATATACCCACCCCCTTCCCAGGGTCTCATTCCCTGACCATTGCCTGGCGTCTCTCAGCTCACTCCCTTTATCAGATAGCAAGTCAGACCCGAGTGGGTCCCACCTCATCCTGGAACAGGTCACCTTTCCCTCCCCAACCTGGACACAGGACCAGAACACTTTCAGAGGTCCTCCCTTTGGTGGTTAACAACTGTTACGTGTCCAGTTTCATCAGGACCAAGCAAGATAAAACAGTCAGTGTCAATTGGCATAGGCATATCAAGACCTAAGAAGTGACTCCAAGTAACCTAGGGGTCATGATGCGCTATTTATGATAAACGACCATTGCAGCCTTTGCTCTCCCCATGATGGGCTCCACTTGGGTGCCTGCATACTAGGAGAGAAGGTATATAACCCGAAGCTGTCAATCAACTAATGACGCAGCACACAGGGAGGGACCACCACTAGAAAACACCCAGCCCTACTCCCACGGCTGGGCGCTTCTGAGCCTCCTCCCTTCTTGAGAGAGTAGTTTCCCTTTGCTTAGCAAAACTGCTGCTGCCGGAAACTGCCAGCCCCTCAGTAACTGTGATGAATAATCTGGCTCTTTTCTAAAGCAAATCCCTACACTTGTCCCCAAATTCTCTCACCTATGAAAGAATATCCTTCTAACAATTAATCACTTCCACTCTGCTTTATCATTTTTCTCTCTGTACTAGGTCATATCTATCAGAGTGCACACTGGCTAGAAGAGCTCCGATGAAAAATCTTCCATTTCTTCACATCACCCTCCAGCAGCAGCCCTATTTCTCTTTAAAGCAAAACCCATTCAAACTGTGGTCCACTCTGACTCCTGTCTTTCTAACATATCCTAAAATCCTCTGCAGGTATCACCCCAATTAAAGTGCCTTCTCTAACACCTGGGCTTTCCTCGTAGCCCCGCTGGTAAAGAATCTGCCTGCAGTGCAGGAGACCTGGGTTCAATTCCTGGGTCAGGAACATCCCCTGGAGAAGGAAACAGCAATCCATTCAAGTTTTCTTGCCTGGAGAATCCTATGGACACAGGAGCTGGGCAGGCTAGAGTCCATGGGATCACAAGATACGGACACAACTTAGCGACTAAACCACCAGCTCTAACCTAAACCAATGACCAGTGCTCGCCCCATCGGCCGTGCCGCTGTCCCTCTCAGTCATCGCCGACGTGGCCTCTCAGTAGCATCGCACGTGTGATGACGCCACCCTCCCTGGACCACTTTCTCCCCTTGTCTCCAGGACAGCAGTTTCTCTTGGTTACTTGCTACCTCACTGGCTACTCTTCTCCAAGAGACTTTTCTGGCTGAGCCCTGTCTAATACTGAAATGCCTTAAGACAGTTCTCGGGGGACTTCCTTGAAGGTCCAGTGGTTAAGACTCTGTGCTTCCACTGCAGGCGGAGAAGGGTTCAATCCTTGGTTAGGGAACTAAGATCCCACATTCTATGCGGCACCAGTGGAAGAAAAAGCTACTTAGTTCTCAGACTTCCACATTTGTCTACTTAAGTGACTTCATCCTAGCTCGCGTCTTTCAATTTTATTCTTCTCTAGCTCAACCTCTCCTGCGAACTACAGGATGCCTAATATACCTGTCTAGTCAACAAATCTGGAGATGAACTAGGCTCCTCAAATTTAGCATATTCAAAATGAAATCACTAAATGCTTTCCACCCACGGCTCAACCTCTTCCTGCGAACTTGCCCGTCCCCGTAAACGCGACTCCATCCTCCCGGCTGTTCAGGCTTCAAAGTGCACTCTGACCCCTGTCCTTCGCCACAGCCTATGCGCTCTTCACGAGATACACCTTCAGAATATATTCAGACTTTCACCATTTCTCACCATCTCCACGTCTCCCTTCATCTAAGCCAAAAGCCTCTGCTGTCTGAACGGTCTCTTACAGTCTCTGAACCACTCCCCCACTCAGTGGAGACTTCCCCTGGTATCTAACAGAGCAATTTCCCTACTTCCCTTCCCTACTTCCCTACTCAGCTGTTTTTCTTCCACTGGTGCCACAAAGAATGTGGGATCTTAGTTCCCTAACCAAGAAAATTCTCACAGGGCAGCTATCAATATCTAACATAATCTATATTTACACATAAACTCTAGAAAAGTAAAGATCTCTGTTTTGTTTATTGCTATATTTCCATTGCCCAAAAGAATACGTAGTACTCAATATATATTTGTCTAATGAACAGTTGAGTAAGTATTGAAATAAGCCCCCAATGATTTCATGATCTAAATTCATCACGCGACCAGAACGGGAGACCCATGTGACTAGGATATCATCGTATGTGGGACCGTCGTTCATACTCATTACTCCTCGGTCAGCTTTAAACCTTCTTAAAGCATCAATCAATACAGAGTCTTATCTCATGTCCTCAGAGCTTACTATTTAATATATTATTCCACAGCAAACTTGGAAAACTAGTTCTTAAATAAGCTGTACGATGTTCTTAAGGAAAGAAAAAGAACATCTGTTCCCGAGAGGGTAAAGAGTGAACGCAGAGGCTAAGACAGAAGGAACAGCCTGTTGATAGGCCTGTTCAGAAAATAGGGCCATGTTGGAAACAACGAAAGATAAACCTGGTATAGGGAGGCTGACCGTGAAATGATGTCCTTCAGACATTTATTAAATGCAGGCTCTGCCAGACACTGTGCTGGGTGTCAGGACAGGTGTCAGGCGCATCTAAGCATGAGCAGGGCAGACTCCTGCCTCTAGGTGTCCATAATCAGACATAAGTTACAGGATCAGTTAGAAATGGCAAAGGCCCTTGGATAAGCCGTCGTCCTGGTTGTTCTTGGGACAGGACTACTTAAAGAACTTCTCAAAAATGCCAGTTCCTGAGGCCTAGCCCTCGACAGCTGGATTAGTATCACTCGAAGTGCTGTGTATTAGCATATGTGGGTTTTATATCTATATATGTGGATACATATGTGTGTACATACATGGACTTCTTCAGTTCTGATACAGTCCACAGACCATTATTTACAATCACTGCTACTGACAGCTGAAAATATGGGAAGATGAAGAATCATTGGAACAGTTATAATTCTTTCTTTCACCAGTGATGATCCAATTCATATGCTGAAGGTTGTCACCTCTGAGAATGAAAGAAAATCTGGATTCACCACCTCACAAGAGTAGAATTAGATGTTCGGGGGCAAGAAGAAATAATTAAGAATTCTGAAAAGAGACTAAAAATACTTCTTAGTAGAAATAATGAACTGCACCAATTCAAGAAGCAATCAAGTATTTCTCATGCATAATAACTATGGAGTCACTTCCCAGGTATATCCATGCCCACGTGCCTATTTTCAACTTTTTTGTATTTTGAAACTTAGTGATGTAGTGCAGAAGAATAATTATTCATTTCCCTCTCCAAATATTTTTGAAATGAGAATTGCTGTATTAAAATAATGAATACCAAACTGAAAGGTGCAGAACCATGCCCAAAAAGGTAGGTCTTGCTAATTAACTCAGTACTCATTAAAGACGAATGGCTCATGAAGCTAACATAATTGTGTTGTGGTTTAAAATGTATAATTAATATGGAAAAGAATGTATTATTAAAATAAAATAATTTGTTCATGCAATGGTTAGCCTGTGGCCTACTTGGGAAAGTACAGTTTTTACTGTGATCAACCTCATTTTTTTATTCAAGTGTTTAACCAACATTTACATGGTGCTTATTATACACCATTCTCCTGAGCACATTACAAACTTTATTTAATGTTATAGGAAAACACTGAGGTATAGCCCAAAGACTAAACCAGAAAAGATTCGAACCCAGACCATCAATCTCCAGGAATCATGTTAAGGCAAGGCAGCTGCCATAACCATATGAATTTTATTAATTTAGAAGAAATTTAACTCTTATCTGAAAATAGGTAATGGAAGCTAGTTTGTGATATTTCACCACTCTAGCTAATAAACATATTAAAATAAACATACAGTAAGCCCTCTACATATGAACAAGTTCCATTCTGAGAGTGTGTCTATAAGTCCAAATTGTTCATAAGGCTAACAAAGTGATCCTAGGTATCCAGCTAACACAATCAGCTATGTAGTCCTTTACTGTAATAGGTCTTTAATACTTATCACACAAATAATACATAAAAAACAAAAAATAGAGAAAACATTTTTAATCTGACAGTACAGTACCTTGAGAAATACAATAGTGCAGTACAACAGCTGGCATCCAGGGGCTGGCATCGAACGAACAGGCAAGAGGGGTTACTCTAACTGGAGGAGGGAGGGAAGGAGGGAGATGGTAGCGCTGAAGGACCATCAGCAATAGGAGACATAGGGCCCGCTGCGACGTCACTCATGCCTGATGCTGAAGGCACCAGTTCTGGTTCCCTGCTGGGCTCGATCCTGTCTATCCTCTTGATACAACAACCCAGAAACATCGGGGTAGTAGCTCTTTATTTTTCTCATCACAGATGACAGCAGCACCAGACTGCATTATGAACAGCTGCTGCAACCTTTGTGAACCAGTCTACATTCGGGTCCTGCTTCTCAAAAACTAACAGTGCTCCCCCAAATAAACAAAACCTCCTTGCCATCTGGGGCTTCCCAGGTGGCACAAGCAGTAAAGAACCTGCCTGCCAATGCAGGAGTCTTATGAGATGCACATTTGATCCCTGGGTCAGGAAGATCCCCTGGAATAAGGCATGGCAACCCACTCCAGTATTCTTGCCCGGAAAATCCCATGGACAGAGAAGCCTGGTGGCTACAGTCCATGGGGTCGCACAGAGTCAGACACGACTGGAGTGGCTTAGCGCGCACATGCCCTGCCATCTGCTGCATCGTGAACCTTTCCAGTTCCTCAGTCACTACTTCTTCCTCTTGTCTCCCTTCGTCCTTTCTCTGAGCCTCCAATTCCATCAGGTCTTCATTAGTAAACTCCTCGCGTTGTGCATCAAGGAGGTCAACAGTCATCCTCTTGCAGATCTAGCTCAAAACAAGGCTACTGTACTACTGCACTCTACACAGTACATAAAAGCACAGCCACCTGCAGAGGCTGCATGCACGTGACAATGTACACAGATGTCTGAACTAACGCACATGACTGGACAGGCAAATGCCTGTTCACATCTTTGAATGCTCACCATTTGAAGGTTCATAAATACCAGGCTTACTGTATCTGAAAGATGAGCCACCTGAAATATCCAGAATTATCCACATGTCTGATTTCCCCATCTCTTGTCTTGGGCTGGGTTTCCCCAGAAGCAGATACAGGGACCAGGCTGTGAGAGGGAGTAGTCTGTTTGGGAAGTGGCCTCAGGAAGTGCTGAGAGGTAAGCGGGCCCACGAGACAGGCCTCTTTATTCCACGTGTCCATGAAGGAGCTGTGCACCATGATGGCTGGACACCCTCTAACAGGGACAAGCAGGTGACCCAAGCAAGGCCAACCAGCTTTTCCTGAAGTTAAAATAATAATGACTCTGAAAAAGAAAATCCCTATCCAGTGCTTTGCTGAAATGACACACGGAAAACATGGATGCCAGCAGTCTTTTTAGTAGATAGATCGAGACATCCTGCCTGCAAAGAAATCAAGCCAACACAGGCAACGCTTCCCAGAAGAGAAGAGCCCGCCCTGCTGTCTGAGCCCAAGCCTGGCCGTGACTGCAGGAACGCAGGCTCAGAGTCCCCGCTGAACGCCCTTCCACTGCGGCCGCTTTGCGCTCTGTCTCACGACGAAGGAGTCCCGCTGCGGCTCGTTACAGTTTCACTAAAGCCACAGCACAGCGCCTGGCCCACAGTGGCTGCCTGACAAATCTAGTTCCTTCCTACGCCTGGCACTTCCGGAAGATCTCAGTTCCTGCCTCTGACTTAAAAGTTCAGTCCTCATCTTCCCTCCCAACAGTAATTTCTCACTTACCCGGAAATCAGAGTTCACAATGATATCCCCCAACTAGGTAACTTAAATCCTATGCTTGATATTAATGTGTTAATGTTTTTCTTAATATTAATATATTTCCTATTATAGTCTGAGATCTGAATTATGAACAATGAATGTGCCTATTTTTANTCCCTCCCAACAGTAATTTCTCACTTACCTGGAAATCAGAGTTCACAATGATATCCCCCAACTAGGTAACTTAAATCCTATGCTTGATATTAATGTGTTAATGTTTTTCTTAATATTAATATATTTCCTATTATAGTCTGAGATCTGAATTATGAACAATGAATGTGCCTATTTTTAACCACTCTTATAAAAGCTTAATTCAAAATAAAAATGTAAAATAAATCAAGAAAATAAAACAAAAATCCATGTGTGTGGGGCTGTGGGAGAAGGAAAAAGACTTAAATTCTCTCTTCTATTCATATAAAGAAGGCTATGGATATTACTGAAATTAATAAAATAGAAATCATAAAATCATTTATTGCTATGGAGGTAAATAATACACCACACACACATATATACATAATAATTTTACACATCTCAGTTAAAAGAGATGAAAGTGACTCCTCCTTGTAAAATGGAAGTAGGGAAAGTAGGAATAAGAAAAACTGTTTTAAGAAGACAAGCATCATAGGCTATTACTCAAATATGGACTCTAAAAAGTGATACAAATGAACTTAATTACAAAACAGAGCCGCGTACACAGAAAGCAAACTAACAAACCACTATGCTTTGAAAAGACACATGCGCCCCAGTGCTCACTGCAGCACTACTTAAAACAGCCGAGACACAGGAGCAACCCAAGAGATGAATGAACAAAAAAGATCGGTACATTCACACAGCGGAATGTCGCTCAGCCGTAAAAAGAATGAAACAATGCCATCTACAGCAACACGGATGGGCCCGGAGATTATCATACTAAGTAAGACAGATCAGACAGAGCAAGGCAAAGATCATATAGTATCACTTACATGTAGAATTAAAAAAATGATACAAGTGAACTTATTTACAAAACAGAAAGAGACTCACAGGCTTTGAAAACAAACTAATGGTTACCAAAAGGAAAGCTGGGTGGAGTTTGGGATTAACATACACACATTCAGTTCAGTTCAGTCACTCAGTCGTGTCCCACTCTTTGAGACAACATGAAATGCAGCATGCCAGGCCTCCCTGTCCATCACCAACTCCTGGAGTTCACCCAAACTCATGTCCATCACATCGGTGATGCCATCCAGCCATCTTATCCTCTGTCGGCCCCTTCTCCTCCTGCCCCCAATCCCTCCCAGCATCAGAGTCTTTTCCAATGAGTCATCTTTTAGCATGAGGTGGCCAAAGTATTGGAGTTTCAGCTTTAGCATCAGTCCTTCCAAAGAACACCCAGGACTGATCTCCTTTAGGATGGACTGGTTGGATCTCCTTGCAGTCCAAGGGACTCTCAAAAGTCTTCTCCAACACCACAGTTCAAAAGCATCAGTTCTTCAACGCTCAGCTTTCTTCACAGTCCAACTCTCACATCCACACATGACCACTGGAAAAATCATAGCCTTGACTAGACAGACCGTTGTTGGCAAAGTAATGTCTCTGCTTTTGAATATACTATCTAGGTTGGTCTTAACTTTCCTTCCAGGGAGTAAGCGTCTTTTTTAATTTCATGGCTGCAACCACCATCTGTAGTGATTTTGGAGCCCAAAAAGATAAAGTCTGACACTGTTTCCACTGTTTTCCCCATCTATGAAGTGGTGGGACCTGATGCCATGATCTTTGTTTTCTGAATGTTGAGCTTTAAGCCAACTTTTTCACTCTCCTTTTTCACTTTCATCAAGAGGCTTTTTAGTTCCTCTTCACTTTCTGCCATAAGGGTGTTGTCATCTGCATATCTGAGGTTATTGAGATTTCTCCCGGCAATCTTCATTCCATCTTGTGCTTCTTCCACCCCAGTGTTTCTCATAATGTACTCTACATATAAGTTAAAAAAGGAGGGTGACAATATACAGCATTGACGTACTTTTCCTATTTGGAACCAGTCTGTTGTTCCATGTCCAGTTCTAACTGTTGCTTCCTGACCTGCATACAGACTTCTCAAGAGGCAGGTCAGGTGGTCCAGTATGCCCATCTCTTTCAGAATTTTCCACAGTTTATTGTGATCCACACAGTCAAAGGCTTTGGCATAGTCNGATAAAGTCTGACACTGTTTCCACTGTTTTCCCCATCTATGAAGTGGTGGGACCTGATGCCATGATCTTTGTTTTCTGAATGTTGAGCTTTAAGCCAACTCTTTCACTCTCCTTTTTCACTGTCATCAAGAGGCTTTTTAGTTCCTCTTCACTTTCTGCCATAAGGGTGGTGTCATCTGCATATCTGAGGTTATTGAGATTTCTCCCGGCAATCTTCATTCCAGCTTGTGCTTCTTCCACCCCAGTGTTTCTCATAATGTACTCTACATATAAGTTAAAAAAGGAGGGTGACAATATACAGCATTGACGTACTTTTCCTATTTGGAACCAGTCTGTTGTTCCATGTCCAGTTCTAACTGTTGCTTCCTGACCTGCATACAGACTTCTCAAGAGGCAGGTCAGGTGGTCCAGTATGCCCATCTCTTTCAGAATTTTCCACACTTTATTGTGATCCACACCGTCAAAGGCTTTAGCATAGTCAATAAAGCATAAATAGATGTTTTTCTGGAACTCTCTTTCTTTTTCCATGATCCAGCAGATGTTGGCAATTTGATCTCTTGTTCCTCTGCCTTTTCTAAAACCAGCTTGAACTTCAGGAAGTTCACGGTTCACATATTGCCTAAGCCTGGCTTGGAGAATTTTGAGCATTACTTTACTAGCATGTGAGATGAGTGTTTATAAATGGTTAAATAAAGCTTTAAAAAAATTTCCCATTTGGGATTATTGTCTTAGTTAAAAGAAGTAGCGTAATAAGAATGATGTTTATTGCCATTATCATTAAAGTTAGATGTTTAGATTATAGGTGTTAACTATTTGTTTCTCATATTTATTATGATTTTATCCTTTAGTAATTTTTAATGCTATAAATGGTTTCTATGAGTGTTCAGAAGTTTTAAGTGTTAACTGAACATTTTTCCCTCAGTTATGTCTTCCATTATTATTATTATCTTTAGAAATTTCTTATCCAGCTTTGAATTTGTTAAATACTTATTTTAAGCCTTTCTGATTCAAATAGCTTGCCAGTATTTCTAAAAGCATAATCTGGCTTTAAAATAATTGTGTTGTACTCTTACATATACATATATTCCAGGATAGAGTATTCTGTCAGTCAAGAAAGATTCCCCATAAACAACTTTTCTATTTGGTAAACATTGTATTTGTCTCTTAAAGACTTTTATCATATATTTCTATCATTCTATTTATAGGAAAGTCTTTAAATTTTTCTTATCTAGAGTTTTTAAAAAATCACTTGCATTCACTTTTCCCCCACTCCAACCCTCCTCCAAAATCTAATAAAAGAAAAGGACTGCTTAATAAACTCTTAAAGAATATACTTTATCATGTATGAGGTTTTGTTTCAGGGCTAAGTATTTTTCATTGATCTCTCTATGGATTATTTTGCCAGTGCCACTTTGTTCACTAAGTTTTAATTGTCTCAATTATATAAAATACTGTTATTTCAGACAGAATGTCTGCAATCATTAATATAATATTTGTAATTTGTTCATAGCTTTTCCAGTTTATTTTAAATTTCATAATAATTTTAAAAACAAAATTTTGGCTGAGACTTTCACATCACCCAGGAAGTCACGCTTCTGAGGGGTGTGGTAGGAGCCAAGTACTTTGGTGGAGCAATGCTAGGTGAGGATAGGAGATCTATGGCAGCATTGACATGGCCTTGTAGAAGAGATTCTCAGAAAATCAAGGCCAGATCTTGTGCTCTGGCAACAGGTGGATCTCTGGTATCTCAGCTCAGCCTAGGTGAGAAGTAAACGCAATTTGCAGTCAACAAAATGATAAAAAATTAGAACTCTATCAACAGCTTTTGATACCACATTGAATGCAGAATCTCTGCTTAACACCTGAGACAGGCTACTGAACTGTACCACAATAAGAACGATGATATTCTCAACTACAACCGTCAACTATCAGGATGCTTGGAGTACAGACTTTATTCTAGAGAGAGCATAGAGAAGCCACAAATCTAGATCAAGCCCTGAGCCTTTGGAGTGGTAGCGCTGACTCCAAGACCCTAGACTCCCAGAGAACTAACTCTAGGGAATATTAAAGTGAGAACTCCCACAAAGAAAGCCACTTGAATACAAAACCTGGCATCACCCAACCACCAGTAGCACTCTGTGCAGGCCACCTCATCCAAACAACAAAATAAAAATACAAACCCGATCATTAACAGATAGAATTACCACCTCACTCAGCCTTGCCCATCAAAGGAAAAACAAACAAACAAACAAAAAACTTAGCATAAATCTCACCCTATATGAAGCTTACACAAACCACTACACCAACCTTAGGAGGGCAGAAAACAAAAGGCAGAAAAAATTCAACCTTCTTCAAGGAAAGAATTCAACTGTCCTTGAAGACTGGGAAAAGGAGACCTAAACCACAATAAGTTAAAAAAAGAATGAAAAGGTAGAGAAATACTACACAAATGAAGGAACAAACTAGAAACACAGAAGCCCAAATAAATGAAGAGGAAATAGGCAAACTACCTGAAAAAAATTCAGAATAATGATAGTAAAGATGGTCAAAAACCATGAAAACAGAAAGGAGAAAATGCAAAAATCAATTAACAAAGATCTAGAAGAATTAAAGAATAAGCATACAGAGACAAACAACACAATTATTGAAATTAAAAACCACTCTAGAATGAATCAATAGCAGAATATCTGAAGCAGAAGAACGAATCAGTGAGCTGGGAGGTAAAATGGTGGAAATAACTTCTGAAGAGCAGAATAAATTGAAAAGAATGAAAAGAACTGAAGATAGTCTCAGAGACCTCTGGGACAATATCAAATGCACCAGCATTCGAATTATAGGGGTCACAGAAGAAGAAGAGAAAAAGAAAGCATATGAGAAAATTTTTAGTTGAAAATTTCCCCAACATGAAAAGGAAATGGGCAATTATGTGCAAGAGGTTCAGAGAGTCCCATATAGGATAAGCCAAGGAGAAACACACAAAAACACACACTAATCAAATTAACAAAGATTAAATACAAAGAAAGAATATTAAAAGCAGTAAGGGAAAAGCAACAAGTAACATACAAGGGAAGCCCCATAGGTTTATGAGCTGATCTTTCAGCAGAAACTCTGTAGGCCAGAAGGGAATGACAGGCTATATATAAGGTACTGAAAGGGAAAGCTCTACAACCAAGATTACTTTAACTGGCAAGGATCTCATTCAAAATTGATGGAGAAATAAAAAGTTTTCAGACAAGCAAAAGTTAAGAGAATTCAGTACCACCAAACTAGCTTTACAACAAATGTTAAAAGAACCTATATAGTCAAGAAATACAAGAGAAGTAAAAGATCTACAAATCAAACCCCAAACAATTAAGAAAATGGAAATAGGAATATATATATCAAAAATTACTTTAAATGTAAACAGAGTAAATGCTCCAACCAAAAGACACAGGCTGGCTGAATGGATACCAAAACAAGACCCATATATAAGCTGTCTACAAGAAACCCACTTCAGACCTAAAAACACATATAGACTGAAAGTGAGAGTATAGAAAAATATATTTCATGTAAATGGAAAGCAAAAGAAAGCTTGAGTAGTTTTCCTCATATCAGACAAAATAAACCTTAAAATAAAGAATATTACAAGAGATAAGGACACCACATAATGATCAAAGGAACAATCCAAGAGGAAGATATAACAATTGTAAATATCTATGCACCCAACATAGAAGCATCTTAATATATAAGACAAACACTAACAGACATGGAAGGAGAAATTGACAGTAACCCAATAATAGCAGGAGACTTTAACACTCACAGCAATGGACAGATCATCAACACAGAAAATGAATAAGGAAACACAAGTCTTAAATGATACATTAGATAAGATGGATCTCATTGATATCTTAGGGACATTCCACCCAAATGCAGAAGAATACACCTTCTTCTCAAGGGCACATGGAATATTCTCCAGGTTAGACCACATCTTGGGTCACAAAACAAACCTCAGTAAATTTAAGAAAATTGAAATTGTATCAAGAATCTTTTCTGATCACAATGCTATGAGACTAGATATCAATTACAAGGAAAAAAAAAACTGTAAGAAACACAAACGCATGGAGATTGAACAATACATTTCTAAATAACCAACAGGCTATAGAAGAAATAAAAAGGGAAATAAGAAAATTGCTAGAAGCAAATGACAATGAAAACACAACTCAAAACCTATGGGATGCAGCAAAATCTGTTCTAAGAGGGCAGTTTATAGCAATACAATCCTACTTCAAGAAACAATAAAAGCATCAAATAGACAACCTAACTTTACACCTAAAACAATTGGAAAATGAAGAACAAAAAACTCCCAAAGTTATCAGAAGAAAAGGAATCAGAAAGATCAGAGCAGAAATAAATGAAAAAGAAATGAAAGAAACAATAGTAAAGATGAAAAAAACTAAAAGCTGGTTCTTTGCGAAGATAAACAAAATTGACAAACCTTTAGCCAGACTCATTAAGAAAAAAGAAAGAAGAATCAAATCAACAAAATTAGAAATGAAAAAGGAGAGGTTACAACAAACAATGCAGAAATACAAAGGATTATAAGACACTATTATGAACAACTATTTGGCAATAAAATGGATAACCTGAAAGAAATGGACAGATTCTCAGAAAAGTTCAATCTTTCAAGACTGAACCAGGAAGAAATAGAAACTATGAACAACTCAATTATAAAAACTGAAATTGAAGCTGTGATCAAAAATCTCCCCAAAAACAAGAGCACAGGACCAGATGCCTTCACAGGAGAATTTTATCAAACATTCAGAGAAGAGCTAATGCCTATCCTTCTAAAACTCTGTCAAAAAATTTCAAGGAAAGAACACTTCCAAACTCATTCTATGAGACTACCATCACCCTGATACCAAAACCAGACAAAGACAACACACAAAAAAGAAAACTACAGGTCAATATCACTGATGAACAGAGATGCAAAAGTCCTCAACAAAATTTTAGCAAACAGAATTCAACAAGACATTAAAAAACTCATACGCCATGATCAAGTTGGGTTTATCCAGGGATGCAAGGATTCTTCAATATTTGCAAGTCAATCATGTGATACAATCATATAATAAAACCACCTGATAAGAAACATATGATAATCTCATAGATGCAGAAAAAGTCTTTGACAAAATTCAGCACCCATTTATGATTAAAACGCTTCAAAAAATGGACATAGAAGGAACCTACTTCAGCATAGTAAAGACCATACATGATAAGCCTACAGCAAACATTATTCTTAATAATGAAAAACTGAAAGCATTCCCCCTAAAATCAGAATAAGACAAGGATGTCCACTTCACCACTATTATTCAACATAGTTTTGGAAATCCTTGCTACATCAATCAGAGAAGAAAAATAAATAAAAGGAATCAAGATCAGAAAAGTAAATCTCTCACTGTTTGCAGGTGAAATGATACTGTACATAGAAAACCCTAGGGATACTATCAGAAAATTACTAGAGCTAATTAGTGAATTTAGCAAAGTTGCAGGATACAAAGTCAATACATAGAAATCACCTGCATTTCTATATACTAACAGTGAAAAATCAGAAAAATTAAGGAATCAATCCATTCACCATTGCAACAAAAAGAATAAAATATCTAGTAATAAACTTACCTAATGCTGGGAAAACTGGTCAACCACTTGTAAAAGAATGAAACTAGATCACTTCCTAACACCACACACAAAAATAAACTCAAAATGGATTAAAGATCTAAATGTAAGACCAGAAACTATAAAACTCCTAGAGGAGAACATAGGCAAAACACTCTCCGACATAAATCACAGCAGGATCCTCAATGATCCGCCTCCCAGAATACTGGAAATAAAAGCAAATATAAACAAATGGGATCTAATTAAAATTAAAAGCTTCTGCACAACAAAGGAAACTATAAGCAAGGTGAAAAGACAACCCTCTGAATGGGAGAAAATAATAGCAAATGAAGCAACTGACAAACAACTAATCTCAAAAATATACAAGCAACTTATACAGCTCAATTCCAGAAAAATAAACGACCCAATCAAAAAATGGGCCAAAGAACTAAATAGACATTTCTCCAAAGAAGACATACGGATGGCTAACAAACACATGAAAAGATGCTCAACGTCACTCATTATCAGAGAAATGCAAATCAAGACCACAATGAGATACCACTTCACACCAGTCAGAATGGCTGCGATCCAAAAGTCTGCAAGCAATAAATGCTGGAGAGGGTGTGGAGAAAAGGGAACCCTTTTACACTGTTGGTGGGAATGCAAACTAGTACAGCCACTATGGAGAACAGTGTGGAGATTCCTTAAGAAATTGCAAATAGAACTGCCTTATGACCCAGCAATCCCACTGCTGGGCATACACACCGAGGAAACCAGAATAGAAAGAGACACATGTACCCCAATGTTCATTGCAGCACTGTTTATAATAGCCAGGACATGGAAACAACCTAGATGTCCATCAGCGGATGAATGGATAAGAAAGCTGTGGTATATATACACAATGGAGTATTACTCAGCCATTAAAAAGAATACATTTGAATCAGTTCTAATAAGATGGATGAAACTGGAACCAATTATACAGAGTGAAGTAAGCCAGAAAGAAAAACACCAATACAGTATACTAACACATATATATGGAATTTAGAAAGATGGTAATGAGGACCCTGTATGCAAGACAGCAAAAGAGATACAGATGTGTAGAGCGGACTTATGGACTCTGAGGGAGAAGGAGAGAGACAGGGAGAGGGAGGGATGATTTGGGAGAATAGCATTGAAATATGTATACTATCATGTAAGAAATGAATTGCCAGTCTATGTTCAATGCAGGATGCAGGATGCTTGGGGCTGGTGTATGGGGATGATCTGGAGGGATGATGTGGGGTGGGAGGTGGGAGGGGGGTTCATGTTTGGGAGTTCGTGTAAAAAAATAAATAAATACAAAAAAAAAAACAACTTACCTAAGAAGTCAAAAAACTGGACACAGAAAATTATAAGAGACTAATGAAAAAAATCAAAGATGACATAAACAGGTGGAGAGATATTCCTTGTTCACGGTAGAAAGTATCAATATTGTGAAATTGACTATACTACCAAACACAATCCACAGATTCATTGAAATCCCTATCAAATTAACAATGACATTTTTTACAGAACTAGAACAAAAAATTTAACAGTTCACATGGAAACAAAAAAGACCCTGAATAGCCAAAGCAGTCTTGAGAAAGAAGAATGGGGCTGGAGGAATCAACCTTCCTGACTTCAGATTATACTACAAAGCTACTGTCATCAAGACAGTATGGTACNACAGTTCACATGGAAACAAAAAAGACCCTGAATAGCCAAAGCAGTCTTGAGAAAGAAGAATGGAGCTGGAGGAATCAACCTTCCTGACTTCAGATTATACTACAAAGCTACTGTCATCAAGACAGTGTGGTACTGGCACAAAAACAGAATTATAGACTAATGGAACAAGATAGAAAGCCCAGAAATAAGCCCATGTATCTATGGGTACCTTATTTTTGACAAAGGAGGCAAGAATATAAATGGGGCAAAGACAGCCTCTTCAATAAATGGTGCTGGAAAACTATACAGCTACATGTAAAAGAATGAAATTAGAACACTTCCTAACACTATACACAAAGATAAACTCAAAATGGATTAAAGACCTATATGTAAGACCAGAAACTATAAAACTCCTAGGGGAAAACATAGGCAGAACACTGGATGAAATAAATTGCAGCAAGATCCTCTACGACATACCTCTTAGAGGAATGGAAATAAAAACAAAAGTAAACAAACGGGACCTGATTAAACTTAAAAGCTTTTGCACAGCAAAGGGAACTATAAGCAAGGTGAAAAGGCAACCCAGAATGGGAGAAAATAATAGCAAATGAAAACAACTGATAAAGGATTAATTTCCAAAATATACAAGCAGCTCATACAGCTCAATACCAGAAAAACAAACAACCCAATCAAAAAGTGGGAAAAAGACCTAAACAGGCATTTCTCCAAAGACATACGGATGGCTAACAAATACATGAAAATATGCTCAACATCACTCATTATTAGAGAAATGCAAATCAAAACTACTATGAGATATCACCTCACACTGGTCAGAATGGCCATCATCAAAAAGTCTACAAACAATAAATTTTGGAGAGGGTGTGGAGAAAACGGAATGCTCTTGTACTGTTGGTGGGAACATAAATTGATATAGCCACTATGGAAGATGGTATGGAGATTCCTTAAAAAACTAGGAATAAAACCACCATATGACACAGCAATCCCACTCCTAGGCATATACCTTGAGGAAATCAAAATGGAAAAATACACATGTATCCCATTGCTCATTTCAACACTATTTACAATAGATAGAACATGAAAGTAACCTAGATGCCCATCGACAGATGGCTATATAAAGAAGTCATGGTATATATACACAATGGAATATTACTCTGCCATAAAAAGGAACACATTTGAGTCAGTTCTAATGATGTGGATGAACCTAGAGCCTATTATACAGAGTGAAGGAAGTCAGAAAGAGAAAGATAAATATTATATACTAATGTACAGATACAGAATCTAGAAAAATGATACTGAAGAATTTATTTGCAGGGCAACAATGGAGAAAAGAAAAATGATACTGAAGAATTTATTTGCAGGGCAACAGTGGAGAAACATACAAAGAGAATAGACTTATGGACTTGCAGAGAGGAGACGAGAGGGTGAGATGTTTGGAGAGAGTAACATGAAAACTTATCAGGTCTTACATTACCATAAGTTACTTACATTACCATAAGGTCTGATGAGGCCTTGTAAATAATTGTGAAAAGAAGAGAAATGAAAGGCAAAGGAAAAAAAGGAAAGATACATCCATTTGAATGCAGAGTTCCAAAGAATAGCAAGGAGAGATAAGAAAGCCTTCCTCAGTGATCAGTGCAAAGAAATAGAGGAAAAACATAGAATGGGAAAGACAAGAGATTTCTTCAAGAATATTAGAGATACAAGGGAACATTTCATGCAAAGATGGGCTCAATAAAGAACAGGAATGGTATGGACCTAACAGAAGCAGAAGATATTAAGAAGAGGTGGCAAGTATACATGGAAGAACTATACAAAAAAGATCTTCATGACTCAGATAATCACAATGGTGTGATCAATCACCTAGGGCCAGACATCCTGGAATGCAAAGTCAAGTGGGCATTAGGAAGCATCACTATGAACAAAGCCAATGGAGGTTATGGAATTCCAGCTGAGCTATTTCAAATCCTAAAAGATGATGCTGTGAAAGTGTTGCACTCAATATGCCAGCAAATTTAGAAAACGCAGGACTGAAAAAGGTCAGTTTTCATTCCAATCCCAAAGAAAGACAATACCAAAGAATGCTCAAACTATTGCACAATTGTACTCACCTTACATGCTAGCAAGTAATGCTCAAAATTCTCCAAGTCAGGTTTCAACAGTACGTGAACCCTGAAATTCCAGATGTTCAAGCTTGTTTTAGAAAAGACAGAGGAATCAGAGATCAAATAGCCAACATCTGTTGGATCATCAAAAAAGCAAGAGAGTTTCAGAAAAGCATCTAATTCTGCTTTATTGACTATGCCAAAGCCTTGGACTGTGTGGATCACAGCAAACTGTGGAAAGTTCTTAAAGAGAAGGGAATAGCAGACGACCTGACCTGCCTCCTGAGAAACCTGTATGTAAGTCAAGAAACAACAGTTAGAACTGGATATGGAACAATAGACTGGTTCCAAATCAGGAAAAGGAGTACGTCAAGGCTGTATATTGTCACCCTGCTTATTTAACTTCTATGCAGAGTATGTCATGAGAAACGCTGGGCTGGATGAAGCACAAGCTGGGATCAAGACTGCGGGGAGAAATATCAATAACTTCAGATATGCAAATAACACCACTCTTATGGCAGAAAGCGAAGAACTAAAGAGCCTCTTAATGGAAGTGAAAGAAGAGAGTGAAAAATTTGGCTTAAAACACAACATTCAGAAAACTAAAACATAACATCTGACCCCATCACTTCATGTCCAATAGATGGGGAAACAATGGAAACAGTGGCAGACTTTATTTTTTGGGGGCTCCAAAATCACTGAAGATGGTGGCTGCAGCCATGAATTTAAAAGATGCTTGCTCCTTGGGAGGAAAGTTATGATCAAACTCAACAGCATTAAAAGACGCTTACTCCTTGGAAGGAAAGGTATGACTGACCTAGATAGCATATTCAAAAGCAGAGACATTACTTTGCCAACAAATGTCCATCTAGTCAAAGCTATGATATTTCCAGTAGTCATGTATGGATGTGAGAGTTGGACTATAAAAATAGCTTTGTGCTGAAGAATTGATACTTTTGAAGTGTGTTGTTGGAGAAGACTCTTGAGAGTTCCTTGGACACAAGAAGAACTAACCAGTCCATCCTAAAGGAAATCAGTCCTCAATATTCATTGAAAGGACTGATGTTGAAGCTGAAACTCCAATATTTGGCCACCTGATGTAATGAACTGACTCATTGGGAAAGACCCTCATGCTGGGAAAGATTGAAGGTGGGAGGAGAAGGGGACTACAGAGGATGAGATGGTTGGATGGCATCACCAACTCAATGGACATGAGTTTGAGCAAACTCTGGGAGTTGGTGATGAACAGGGACACCTTTCATGCTGCAGTTCATGGAATCTCAAAGAGTTGGACTGAACTGAAGTGAACTGATGGAAATTTCATTACCTTCCTTTGTAATTCTCTTCTGAACTTTAGCTTTTAACTGATGTCAGGGATATCACAGCCATGGTGCACACTTATGTTCTAAGGGTTGTAATCAAAAGAGATCTAAGTACAACTAGTATTCCTTATGCTCAGTGCCCTGACTTCTTTTTATACAATAAACTCCTAAACCACTAAATGGACTCCTATCTATCAGCCTTTCATATTTAATTTAAATATTAACTGTCTCAAGTTAGAGCACATACTTCAAAATAACAGGGATAGGGGATTTGCAAAATTGCAGTGATGATAGCGATTATAATACTTTTTTTTTCATTATTATTTTAGACATATTAGGTACAGTGATTGATTCCCTGATTGCTCAGTGGTAAAGAATCTGTCTGCAATGCAGGAGGTCTGGTTTGGATCCCTTAACAAGAAAGATCCACTGGAGAATGGAATGGCAACCCACTTCAGTATTCTTGCCTGGAAAATCCCATGGACAGAGTTTGATGTATTCCATTGGGTTACAAAGAGGCAGACAGGAGGAAGTAACCAAACAGCATCAGTGCAAACTAGAAGTGGGAGGATCTTTTCTAATACCATAAAAATACAGTTTTACAAAGTTTTTATTGAACATAAAAGAGATAATTCATCAGGCAATTAAATTAACCTTAAAAAACATTATGCAATCTTGACTTTTCTGATCCTGAGGACTGAAATAACTCCATTGGAAGGATGATTGTATTTGGAATCACATAGCATAATTGTTGCAGAGGTTTCACTTTGGCCAAACACTAAAATAAAAGACCAGCAACAGAAGTACATATATATTATCTTATAAATTGGATGGTGATTTTGCCAAGTTTTTCTTCAAATATCTGGTATCTAAGAGACTGCTGCTGCTGCTAAGTCGCTTTAGTCGTGTCCAACTCTGTGTGACCCCATAGATGGCAGCCACCAGGCTCCTCCATCCCTGGGATTCTCCAGGCAGGAATACTGGAGTGGGTTGCCATTTCCTTCTCCATCTAAGAGACTGAGTTACACATTAATATTTCTTTTTCCAATGATCTTCACCTTATTTTCCCATATTAACTTAGAGAAATAAAATGAAAAATGTTTAAACTATACTATATCGTCTCCCCACAGAAACATGTTTACCAGTTACAATTTCATATTGCGCGTTACAACCTGAGGTGAAAAAGACTGTTTAGTTGAAGAATTCCATTGCATTTTTCAAACATTATGACTGAATTGATTATCTACTCTATTTTACAAACATTATGTGAGACTTCGTGAAGTTTTACTCTATTAGAATCTTATTAATAAATGCATGCGAAGAAAAAGATAGGTAGGAAGTGAAAATGGAATCACATCTTAAAGTTTCAGTTCACTGATATACATAAATTGTTCAATGAGTTATCATTATATTAATACTCATTTTAAAATAAATCAGTTCTATGGAATTTCTAATCTCTCTGCATATTTCCATATGAACATTATTATAAAATATAATGTATAGTATACAACACATTGAAAATTTTTAATGCAAATTTTTTTTCCCCCGGACAAATGTATCTGTAATGAATACTAGCTGTGAGAACAAATGTTCTTCTTGGTCTAAACTTATCAGAATTTAAAATAAATATGTAACTACTGTAAAGTAATGATCCAACCAGAAGCAACTGTGAGTTGTGTCATTATGAGCAACTGTATAAATGTTTTAAGCTGTTGAGCATAAAACATGAAACCAGGGCTAACTTTCCCACCAGTATATACTTTTTTGGCCTCATCTAAAGACTTTTGAACTAAATTGTCAGGCAGTGAGGAAAATAAAAGAGGAAAGAGAATAAAATATGGATTATAATATATTTTAAGCATTATATTAATATAAAACAATGTAAGAAGGAGCTTTGTAAAATTAGAAAAGTGATATGAGCAATCCTTCAAAAGTAAGTAGCAATAATATTTTAAACCAACTATACTTCAATTAAAAAAGACTATATAATTTTTTTTTATTATTATCTCCTTTTAAAAAAGACTATATAATTTTAAAAAAGCTATTTGAGATTTCATTCTAAAAAACCTGGAAAATTGGATTCTTATCAAATTCATGTAAAAAGTTACAAAGAATTATTGCAATCAAATCTCCTTAAAAAGTTATTATGGAAAAATACAGAGCAGCCTGTCCACATACAAAGAGAGCATGAAAGAGATATGATCAAAGCCTGAAAATTTTTTCTGGAAATGAAGTACAGAAATGCAATGGCAGAACTCAAGAAAGAACTGAAAATGAAAGCAAAAATCATTTCTGAAATAAAGATGAAATTAGAAAGAACACAGTATTGACTAATCATAAAAGGTAATGTCTCAAAATAAATAAAAGATGAGACAAAGGAAAATTTTGCAAATCAAAATAAAATATAAGACTAGGATATTTTCCTTTTTTAAAGGAAAAAAGATGTAAAAGAGAGGGATACATTATAAAGCATTGCACATGCAGCATATAGATAACAGGAATTCCTGAGATATCCAAAACAAGGGGTTAGAACAAATAATAAAATATATAATCCAAGAAAGCTTTCATTAAGTAATATTAATTTTAATTAATATTTGTGCATTTTTGTGTGCATTGCTCAATTGCTCAGTCATGTATGATTCTTTGTGGCCCCATGGACTATAGTTTGCCAGTCTCTTCTGTCCATAGACTTTTCCAGGCAAGAATACCAGAATGGGTTGGTATTCTGGTTGGTAATGGGTTGATAAAAAGGACAAGAAACAACGACCCATTTCCAGCTCCAGGGGATCTTCTGACCCAGGGATTGAACCCACATCTCCTGAGTCTCCTGCATTGACAGGATGATTCTTTACAACTTAGCACCACCTGGGAAGCCCAAATTAATATTTGAGGTACAAATTAGAGAACGTTACATGAATATGAAAATATCACTTGCAAAAACACCAGGACCAAGACAAATTTTAGTAAAATTATTGAATTTTAAAAAAGGAAGAAAAAATATCACTTGATAACCTCACAAAACAAACACATAATTTAAAAGATATACAGGAGGACAGTAGAATCTCATCAGATTTTTCAGCAGAAATGGTTTATACCGGAAAACAAAGTGGAGTAAAATATTTAAAATACTCAGAGAAAATATGATAATGATTTTATATCCAGCAAAACTGACCTTCAAGTATAAAGAGTACAAGCATATAAGATCTCAGAGAATTATTTTCCTTTGGTTCCTTTTCAAAAAAACCTACTAAAAAAAGAACTGCAGACAATGAAATAAAAAGAACATGAGCCCTGGCAGTAAGAATATATAGTTACATGTGAACTTAACATTCAATGAGAATTTAAGGAAAAAGAGTATGTATCTATAATATTTGTAAGGGGCCATATAAAGTGGGAAAATGAAGACAAAGTATTCAAACAACAAAATCTTAACTGTCTTTAGTAATCATTATTAGTTGAGACTGCTTAATATGAGACTGTTAGTATAAGTCAGAGAAGACACAGATATAAAAGGTTAATTAAAATTTTTGTAGTCTTGAATTTGAATTGAAAATATCAGAATAAACCATATATTTTTCAACTCTATCATTAAAAAGGACAAGAAACAATGACTAATCCCATGACAGTGAGCTTTCCTGGCATTCTAGCCTCAGATTAGCATTTTCAGGTGCTATTTTCTACTAGGAGGAAGAAAAGAAAGAAGGAAGGAAGGAAGGCAAGAAAGAAGAGAGGGAGGAAGAGCAGGAGAGAGGGAGAAAGAAAGGTAAGCCTACGGCTTCTTCGAGAAATGACCAATTCCATGTCTGCATTAAGAGATATTCAAGATGATTCTGGAATGGACTGATACAGTGGTGATTAATTAAACTATAGTTTCTTTTGCATGGTTTTCTGGATCTGGGTTTTATTTTACAATAAAAAAAAATAGAACAGTAAGACGGTATGTCATGCTTTTGGCTCCAGGAAAACGCAAACAGCTCAGCACTAGTTTATTACACCTTGAGCATCCCATACATTTCTATTACCTGTGTGGTTTCTGAAAGTCTTTGAGCCTATGAATTATGCTCTAGTCTTTCCACATCTTTTAATTTTTCAAGGTCTTGGAAAAATTTGTCTTGACTACCTTCTGAGTGGAGAGTTCTCTCCTTTCTGTGACTATGAAAGAATGAATATCACAGTAATACCCACATCTGGGGGTTCCTGTTAAATGACTGATGATGCAAATTAATCCATCATACATATCAGAAGATCACAACTGTATTTAAAGATCCTACAGGTATATGTTTTACACATTTTTTATCTTGCTAAATGGCTAGCCAGATATCTTCTATAATAAATATTTGTGTGAATTTATTATTGATATGCGAAATTTGGATACAATAGTGCCTGCTTACGGCAATGCATTGGCCCATCCCCAAAGATAAAGATAAGATAACTAAACAGGAAGAATCTTTTCAAAGAGCTGTTTCCCAGATAGAAATAATAAATAAATAAATAAATAAATTGCATGTGTATCCTAAAGGAAATCAGCCCTGAATATTCATTGGAAGGACTGATGCTGAAGCTGAAGCTCCAATGCTTTGCCACCTGATGCGAAAAACTGACTCCTTGGAAAAGACACTGATACTGGGAAAGATTGAAGGCAGGAGGAGAAGGGGACAACAGAGGATGAGACGGTTGAATGGCATCACCAACTTGATGGACATACATTTAAGCAAGCTCTTGGAGTCAGTGAAGGACAGGGAGCCTGACAAGCTGCAGTTCATGGGGCTGCAAAGAGTTGGACACAACTGAGTGACTGAACTGAACTGAATTGATCCTAATTATACTTTAAATCTAGCATGATTTTACTCTCATGCATCTCCAATATATATATCAATGAAAGCACAACTACAAACTACTTCCACTCATGATATTCAACTTTACAATGATGTGAAAGTAATGGCATTCAGTAGAAACAGTACGTAGAAATTTTACTTTTGATTTTTCCCTTAGACTAGCGATATGCAGCAGGACACTCTCTCTGATGCTGAGCAGTGGCAGCAGCCACAATAACTAGTTGGCCATGCAATAATGAGGGCAAAGAAGTGACACACTTAAAACCATCCTGTACCCATACCACCATTCGGTTCTTTAACTTTCAGTCCTGTATTCAATAAATTGCATGAGATGTTCAACACTTTATTTAAAAATAGGCTTTGTTAGATGATTTTGCCCAACTGAAAGCTAATGTAAGTGTTCTGACCACGTTTTAGGTAGTTGAAGCTAAGCTATGATTGGTAGGTTACATGTTTTAAACACAGGTTTATGGTATTTGCAACTCACAATAGGGTGTTGAATGCCGAACTGCTTAAGTTGTGTCCAGCTCTTTGTGATGGTATGGACTCTTTTAGCTCACCAGGCTCCTCTGTCCATGGGGTTCTCCAGGCAAGAATACTGGAGTGGGTTGCCTTGTCCTCCTCCAAGGGATCTTCCTGACCTAGGGATTGAACTCACCTCTCTTATCTTATGTCTCCTGCATAAGCTGACAAGTTGTTTTTTTTTTATACCACTAGCACCATCTGGGAAGCCCTCACAATGGGTTTATTAAGACATAACTCCATGGCAAGTTCAGGGAGATCTGTATATATACAGATTTGTATATATACAAGCAAATGTTAATAATACAATACAGTTAGAAAGAGAAAATAAACAGAATCTTAAATAAATGTAATGAGACTGAAGAACAACCCAAAGTGAAGTCTACGAAAAACTAGATTTCCTTGAAAAAAGGGGAAATCAGGATAAATAAACTGGGACAATTAACAGAGATGATATTATAGAAAGACTGCTGAAAGGGATGAACGTGTGAGAGATTTCTAATATGAAGACTAATATGAAGCAATAAGGAATATGAGCAACATATTAAACATGAAGGAATAAATTTAGAGGTCAATAATTTCAAATATTTTGTAAAATAAAATGAAGTCAAAGATACATCACATTACTTGTTCTGTATTCAAACTCATTACAAAATAACATCCACCCAGCAGAAAAGTTTAGCTATGGGTACAGCAATAAATGTTACACAAAATGTTATATACCAGGCTCCTCCGTCCATGGGATTTTCCAGGCAAGAGTACTGGAGTGGGTTGCCACTGCCTTCTCCGACACACAAAATAGCTATGTTAAATAGCATAAAAGCACAAATAAAATAGCTCAAAGAAAAAATGATGTCAAGATCTTTTCATAAAGGAAAAAATATAATTAATGATGAACAAAGTAGAAAAGAAAGAATCTTCCTTTGGGAAGGCACACGCAATTACACAGAAGTTGAATAGAGACTAAAACATTCATTAGAGGGATGGTACGGGGAGGGAGGTTAAATACACAATTTAACCAGTATATGACCTAACTTTACAAATGCTCAATAGAGGACTTAATTGTAAATCATTATTAATAATGAAGAAAATAAGAATTTAAAAGAGGAGTTTGATAATTAGATTTTAGTTCTGGTGAAGAGAATGAACAAGAGTATACAAATTAAAAGCGATAAATAATGTCATACAGGATTTTCTTTGATTAGTTCTTAATATAATTTCTGATTCTTCAGATGAAGAATTAAGACAAATTTATCAGATATTATAAAAAGTCAATTAAATGTACATTTTTTGTCAGTTTCCTGAAATTGAATACTTTTATTGACTTATTCTCTAAATCAGTTTGACTTCCAAGAGCAAGAGTGGGAATTCCCTCTCCAGGGTCCCCCTGTCGCCTGGTGATGAGTACATTAATAGAAATTGAAAAATGGTGGGGAGGATTCACTCAGCCATGGCCATCGCTGCGCCCATTCCCTTAAGAATTTATCTGAGAAGGGTTCTCTTGGGGAGGAGACAGAAATGGAGAGAAGACAGGCTCCCACACAGAGTAGACTTTGTGGAAATGCATTTAGTTATATGAAGGATGAGGGCTTCTAGCATCTGGATGCTCTCTCTTTTCTCTGCCTCTCAGTCTTCTGCACTGCTTCTGGCTTTCCAATAATATGAAGCACTGTGTGTGCATGCCTGTTCAGTTTCTCAGTCGTGTCCCGCTCTTCGTGATCTCATGGACTGTGGCTGCTAGGCTCCTATGCCCATGGGATTTCCCAGGCAAGAATACTTAAGTGGGTTGCCATTTTCTTATCCAGGGGATCTTCCCCACCCAGGGATCAAACGCACATCTCCTGCATTGGCAGACAGATTCTTTACCACTGAGCCAGCTGGGAATCCTTATGAAGTACCATATATTAGGGAACTTAAATATGACAGTGTCCAAACCATAGCTGAAACACAGATATCCCCCAAAGAGCAGCTTATGAAGCTTGGTGACCTGGAAGCGATGGTAATACTCGAACATCACACTGGGGAAAGTCTCTCACAATATGAGCAAAAAAAAAAAAAAACACCTCAAGTTGANCATATATTAGGGAACTTAAATATGACAGTGTCCAAACCATAGCTGAAACACAGATATCCCCCAAAGAGCAGCTTATGAAGCTTGGTGACCTGGAAGCGATGGTAATACTCGAACATCACACTGGGGAAAGTCTCTCACAATATGAGCAAAAAAAAAAAAAAACACCTCAAGTTGAATTATTCATTTCAAAACAGGTGTCAGCTTATATCCCATCACATCCCACTAAAGTTAATTAGAGAAAGTTTAAAATAAATAAATAAATTGCAGTGTTTAATTATAAACATCTATCACATTTTGCACAAACATTTAAGATCATCATTTTGTACATTCATAAGACTTGACAATATTTTGACATTTCTTCCTGTTTATTGGGGTGTTAGAGGAGACAAGTGTTGTTTATATATCCCTGGGTAGCATGACACCTGCCCTCTCCTTGTTCTTAGTCAGAAAGAGGTTGATTTCCCTACTCTGTCACCATCTAGCTATGTAATCTTAGATACTATGTGTGTGCTCACCCACTCTTTGCAACTCCATGGGGGAGCCCACTAGGTTCCTTTGTCCATGGAATTTTCCAGGCAAGAATACTGGAGTGAAGCCATTTCCTTCTCTAGGGGTTCCTCCTGATCTAAGGTTCGAACCCACATCTCCTGAGTTCCTGCATTGGCAGATGGGTTCCTTACCACTAGTGCCATCTGGGAAGGCCATCTTAGATTTAGTAATGGCTAACATTTATGGAATGTTAAATAATGCCTGATACTCTTTACATGTATTTACTCACTTAACTCCAAATCAGTGAAGTATATATTACAATTTTCATACCCCTTTATCACTTTATCACAGAGTTTGTAAACTTTTTCAATTTACATGGTCTTTATTCGCTGAGTTGATTTTGAATATTGACATTTTGAATGTAAAACTCCTAACAATAAATTCTATACTCTGCTCACTTTCCTTGTATGTCACTACACTTATGATCCTCTGGATTTCTCTTCTAAACAGTAAGCTAATAGGGCCATCAGGAAAACCAGTGAGATGCACCGTGGAAAGCAATTAACACAATGTCTGGCATATAGTGGATAATTATTCAATAATTCTGCTATCATTCTTTAGAAATCTAAAGAAATTTTACCTCAAAACATTTAAGTTTTAAATTAAACTTTAATTTATATGAATGAAAGTAGAGCAGCTTGGTCTAAATTCATAGCTGCATGGCCTAAAATTTAGTGCTCCAACTTAAACTGAATTTGAATACTTACTATAGTTTTCTTACAAAAACAATAGCATGTTGACAGACCGGTGTGTTTGGAGGAGCAGCTCCGAGGCTGAGAATTGCTGTAGTGGGAGAGAAATAAGAATTAATCCTATGAAGTAAGCTGTTCCTTGTAAAGCCTCTCATTTAGGATAAGGACCATGGCTTATATACAAGGACATACTTAAAGAGCTGATCAACTAATAGGATTATATGGTTTAAGGCAACATTTCTTTAGGTCTGTATTGCTTCAGTTCACTGCTAGGGGCACTTAATGCCTTTAATGTAAAATGTCTTGTCTCTGCTTGAAACAGTGGCCAAGGAAGCTTCAGCAGGGAAACCAACCAACCCTTATTACCAGGAAGCAGAAGGTGTTAAAAATGAGTGCTTGGTCTTTCATGTTATTGAGCTATTTATATTTAGGAGATAAATATTCTGTTTTAGATAAGCAAAAACAAACAAAGAAGTGTGTTTTTTTGTTTTTTTTCTTTTTTTCTTTTTTCAGGTTTCAATAACAATGCATAATCTCTTTCTCAGAAAATTGAGTGTGTGCCTGCTCAGGGAAGACAAGCTGGAGCCAGGGGAGTCCTATTAGTAACTGGTCATTATTGTGCCAGGATGGAGAGGACATAAAACTCCTGGGAATAGTAGTGGTAGAACACAAGTTTTTCCAAATAGTATGCCAGTTAGTTTGTCGAAGAAAATTAATGGCTACCCTGTGGGTCAAAGTAAACCTACACTAGAAATGTTTCATAAAGAAGGAATTTTGGATTTTCATTAAGGTGATGATCTACCAAATAATATGAGTTAATCTGGATTTTCTGTTGAATACCTTAAAATCAGAGACTGCCATTTGCTTCATTCTCTTTGTTTACATATGTGCATAGATTCATTTGGGATCCAGTAGTTAAACTTGTTATGATTAATAAGAAAAGAACTTAGATATCAAATGATATATTGGGGTCCATGCAAATAACTTTGCTGATTGATTTATGATACAGTTGGTTTCTAAAATGAGTATAGATAACATCACAAAAAACTACGAGGTTGGATAGAATGTGATACTCTCTAAAGCCATGACTTCTCTGTTAGTTTGTGTGTCTGAGTGTGGCAAGGGTTTGTTGGCTTAAGAAATCGATGTTACTATATTTTATAGTTTTGTGTATCAGTTCATTAGGTTTGTTTATCATGGCCGACTCTTTGCGATCCCACGTACTGTAGCCCACTAAGCTCCTTAGTCCATGGAATTCTCCAGGCAAGAATACAAGAATGAGCTGCCATTCCCATCTCCAGTGAATCTTCCTGACCCAAGGATCAAACTGGGTCTCTTGCATAACAGGCAGATTCTTTATTATCTAAGCCACCAGAGAAGCCCATATACGCTATGTTCTAAATCTGATAATTAGCAAGTTTTATTTTTAAAGAATGTTTGGGAGTTTCAAGTTATTATTAGTCATATTTTTTGCATTGCCCTTGAATTTTAGATTCTTAATAAGACTGATTTGCTAAAATGTGATTAATTAAATCTAATTATTAAATATATTCTAGCATGAGACTAATTTAGTATGGAGACACCTAAATCTACATAGTATAAAAGATAGAATAAATAATTAAAATTAAATTCATTCCCTGTGTCCAAAATCAAAGAACCAGCAGTGAGAGCAAGAAATAGGTGTGTCATTAGTAATTTATGAGAACAAGAAAAACAAATCTCAGTGGTCAATTATCTCAGTAAGATGCTAAAATATCTGGTATGGTTTTGAGCATAAAAGCTATCTGAATACTGTTCTCACTCTTTAACTTGCTAAGCAAAGCAAGGAAAACTAAAGCCAAATTTAGATTGGGGGACAGGGGGAGGGGAAAAAATAGGGAGACTGAAATAATTCAAAATCTGCCTAAAACCACAGACACGTGTTTTATTTAAGGTGCTGCGCTTTGTTGCTGTCACTGATGTGACAAAAAGATTGCTGCTGAATTCTAAATTTCATATTTTGATAATTAACTACAAACAACAGTTGGTTTTGGTAGCCAGATAAGTTCCCCCCTTAGCATTGTTCCCTTTGGGTTTCTACCAGGTGAGAACTGAGGGTGCTTGGAGTCAATACTTGCTACCATGGTTAATTTCATGAGTCGACTTGACTGGGCCACAGGTGCACAGGTTTATTTGTTTAAATATTATTCTGGATGTGTGTGATGGTGATTCTGGATGAGAATAACAGTTGAATGGGTAGACTTAGTAAAGCAGACAGCCTTCCCTGATGTGAGAGGGCCTCAGTCAATCTCTTGAAGGCCTGAATAGAAAAACAGGCTGAGCAAGAGAGACTTTACTTTGTGCCAGATGATCTACAAGTTGAGACATCAGTTCACTCCTGCCTTCAGTTTCAGACGGGAACTTAAACCACTGAATCTTCTGTTTCTCAGGCCTTCAGACTGTAAAATTTGAAACTCCTCAGTCTCCATCATCCTTTAAATTCAGTCTAAGCAAAGAGACTGCCCAGTCTCAAGAGCCGAGGTAGATAGGAAGAGCAAGTAGGGGAAAAAAAAGGCAGAATTGAGTTACTTTAAGGAATGATTTATTCCTCTCCAGCAATTCATGAAATGATATATATATATATATATATATATAAAAACTGAGGCTCAGATAATTTGTTACTTAAACAAACCCGTTAATGTTAGATCAGCAACTCGGGTCTATTTCAAAATAGACTAATGCAGCATACCATTGGTCTCCAGGAAACTCACTCCAGAGAGAAAGGAAAACATTGGCTTCATGGATGTTAGCCATGTGTAGTTCCACAAAAACTCATGATGAAAGGGTCACATCCCTGATATAAGGCTCTGCTGTTGCCATTTTGTAATACTTTATAGTTTTATCTTTGAATGCTTGTTTCGGAAGTGAAGTCTGATAAGACAGTGGTGGAGCATGAGCAGAAATTACATGAACAGTTTGTGAATCTGCTACCATTTCTTGCTGACATATTTGCATATAGCCTTCATGATGCCTTGTGAACCCAGTGGGCACACAATAAACGGTAGTAGAGCAAGACTCGCAGTGAATAATGTTACGTCTGTGATTGAATAAGCAGAGGCACAGATAGCCCCAAAAGTGTGATGCTTGCCACTGAAACCGAAATTTGCTTCAAACACACACAAAAGGCAATGATTGGTTTCCTATGAACAAGGAATGAACAACAAAACCTATAACACTTTATTTCATACTCTTTCTGTGTTAGCTACCCAATTGCACTGAAGGTGAGGACATAGAGTAAAAGAAAACTTCTCCCTTACTCACTGGGAAGCTGAAGCATATCAAGAAGTTGAATAAAATTTTTTGAGCTAATTCTGTATATTGATCCTACTATTCTAGTAAGACAGGCTAGCATATGCTGCTGTTGCTGCCACTAAGTCGCTTCAGTCATGTCCGACTCTTTGTGACCCCATAGATGGCAGCCCACCAGGCTCCCCCATCCCTGGGATTCTCCAGGCAAGAACACTGGAGTGGGGTGCCATTTCCTTCTCCAATGCATGAAAGTGAAAAGTGAAAGTGAAGTCTCTTAGTCGTGTCCGAATCTTCGCTATGCCATGGACTGCAGCCCTCCAGGCTCCTCTGTCCATGGGATTTTCCAGGCAAGAGTACTGGAGTGGGGGTCCATTGCCTTCTCCAAGCATATGCATATGTGAGATAAAAACATAAATTGTGCAATTTTGGTGATTCTGTTTGTTCCTCTTTTTGCATTTAAAAGAAACATTGCAGAATATGAAGACAAATGGCAAAATCCATATGAATAATTAATTTTTACTTTAAGTTATAATAACATTAAATAGCAAATACAGAACACTATGACAAGTCAAAAGACAGAATAGAAGCTATATATTTTCATATATTTAAGGGCATTTTCCCCCTACTTTTTGAAGAGGGGTCCTGTTCTTATTCTACAGTAGATCCCATAAATTATGTAGCTGACCCTCAGCAGGGAGTAATATTGATTTTGATTGTTTTTAGTTTAGTTGCAATATTCAGAATCTAGTTTTCTGACAAGAGATTGAACCCTTACCCCTTGCGTTGGGAATGCCGCATCTTAACCACTGGACTATCAGTGAAGTACCAAGAATAACAGTGATTTCTAGAAAAACACATAGAATACATTTATTTCAGTGGTTCTCAACCTTCAGTATGAATCAAAATTACCAGAAGATATTTTTTGAGGGATATCTATATCCATACACAAAGGTTCAGATTCAGTTGGTCCCATGTGGGATGCAGCATTTTTTTAAGTTCCATGGATGATTCAAATGTACAATAAGGATCAAGAACCACTGGCATAGATATTTCCATGCTTACAAAAACTCTAATTATATCAAATGCCTAACCTCAATTAGAGGCTACATATTTTAATAACAGCTTTCTAGAGATAATGCTTCAAACAGAGCGTAGGGAAATAATAGCAAACTAGGGAGGGAACTTTGGGGACCTGGGAGTATATTTTCAAATCATCTGTTTCATCTAGATATAGGATAGTTTATATATGGTACTTTAACCAAAATGAAATCTGAACAAAAAGTTCAAGAGCTCGCTGTTAAACAATGTAGTTATTGTTTGCTTATGGAGATAACATGTTTAATGATTAAATTATTAATTTAATTATTTTACAATTACCTTGCTGCTGCTGCTAAGTCACTTCAGTCGTGTCCGACTCTGTGTGACCCCATAGACGGCAGCCCAATTTTTACTTTAAGTTATAATAACATTAAATAGCAAATACAGAACACTATGACAAGTCAAAAGACAGAATAGAAGCTATATATTTTCATATATTTAAGGGCATTTTCCCCCTACTTTTTGAAGAGGGGTCCTGTTCTTATTCTACAGTAGATCCCATAAATTATGTAGCTGACCCTCAGCAGGGAGTAATATTGATTTTGATTGTTTTTAGTTTAGTTGCAATATTCAGAATCTAGTTTTCTGACAAGAGATTGAACCCTTACCCCTTGCGTTGGGAATGCCGCACCTTAACCACTGGACTATCAGTGAAGTACCAAGAATAACAGTGATTTCTAGAAAAACATATAGAATACATTTATTTCAGTGGTTCTCAACCTTCAGTATGAATCAAAATTACCAGAAGATATTTTTTGAGGGATATCTATATCCATACACAAAGGTTCAGATTCAGTTGGTCCCATGTGGGATGCAGCATTTTTTTAAGTTCCATGGATGATTCAAATGTACAATAAGGATCAAGAACCACTGGCATAGATATTTCCATGCTTACAAAAACTCTAATTATATCAAATGCCTAACCTCAATTAGAGGCTACATATTTTAATAACAGCTTTCTAGAGATAATGCTTCAAACAGAGCGTAGGGAAATAATAGCAAACTAGGGAGGGAACTTTGGGGACCTGGGAGTATATTTTCAAATCATCTGTTTCATCTAGATATAGGATAGTTTATATATGGTACTTTAACCAAAATGAAATCTGAACAAAAAGTTCAAGAGCTCGCTGTTAAACAATGTAGTTATTGTTTGCTTATGGAGATAACATGTTTAATGATTAAATTATTAATTTAATTATTTTACAATTACCTTGCTGCTGCTGCTAAGTCACTTCAGTCGTGTCCGACTCTGTGTGACCCCATAGACGGCAGCCCACCAGGCTCCCCCATCCCTGGAATTCTCCAGGCAAGAATACTGGAGTGGGTTGCCATTTCCTTCTCCAATGCATGAAAGAGAAAAGTGAAAGTGAAGTCGCTCAGTCTGTCCGACTGTTAGCGACCCCATGGACTGCAGCCTACCCGGCTACTCCATCCATTGTATTTTCCAGGCAAGAGTACTGGGGTGGGGTGCCATTGCCTTCCCCTAGTGATAGAGAAAATAGATTGGCATTAACATTAAAAAATTTTTTCTAAATAAATAATTCACAAGTATAATAAGGTCTGACTCAAGATTCTCTTGACCAATCTTAAGTAGATTTGGTTGCTATTTAGATTCACAGTTGGTAGAGGGATTGCTATTTTCTTGCCTGCATGTATATGGCTACACATTTCTCTAGAGCTTCTTAACAAGGATGTTCTTCCTCTCTTTTATTTGTGAAGGATGGAAAGTTAATGTGATAG
The DNA here is from genome assembly GCA_006410675.1 of Oreotragus oreotragus. NCBI lineage: Eukaryota > Metazoa > Chordata > Mammalia > Artiodactyla > Bovidae > Oreotragus > Oreotragus oreotragus. The sequence continues at coordinate 221,536 of SJYX01006332.1, read as the reverse complement.
GAATTGAAGAGACATTCTTGGGTGAGCACAAAAAGAATAGCCCTTTCCCCAAGATGTAGGGAACTGTTGGAGTTTATTTCAAAAATAAATGTTAAAATATTTTTACTCCTTTCAATAATATTGACTCCCTAAAAATTATATTCAATCCCAGAGATATCCTATACTTCATAAAGAATGCTCTTTATTGCAGAGTAAGGGATTTATTAAAGATGTTTTAAATATTTTACTAAATATCTCTACAATACAAATGTTAATGAAGGATACAAAAAAAAATAGGTGTTCTCTAAGCAAAGAAAATTAGAGATACCAAGGGAACATTTCATGCAAAGATGGGCTCGAAAAAGGACAGAAATGGTATGGACCTAACAGAAGCAGAAGATACTAAGAAGAGGTGGCAAGAATACACAGAGGAACTGTACGAAAAAGATCTTCATGACCTGGATAATCACGATGGCTCTGATCTAGAGCCAGACATCCTGGAATGTGAAGTCAAGTGGGCCTTAGAAAGCGTGACTATGATCAAAGCTAGTGGAGGTGATGGAATTCCAGTTGAGCTATTTCAAATCCTGAAAGATGATGCTGTGAAAGTGCTGCACTCAATATGCCAGCAAATATGGAAAACTCAGAAGTGGCCACAGAACTGGAAAAGGTCAGTTTTGATTCCAATCCCAAACAAAGGCAATGCCACAGAATGCTCAAACTACCACACAATTGCACTCATCTCACATACTAGCAAAGTAATGCTCAAAATTCTCCAAGCCAGGCTTCAGCAATATATGAACCATGAACTTCCTGATGTTCAAGCTGGTTTTAGAAAAGGCAGAGGAATAAGAGATCAAATTGCCAACATCTGTGGGATCATGGAAAAAGCAAGAGAGTTCCAGAAAAACATCTGTTTCTGCTTTATTGACTATGCCAAAGCCTTTGACTGTGTGGATCACAATAAACTGTGGAAAATTTTGAGAGAGATGGGAATACCAGACCACCTGACCTGCCTCTTGAGAAACCTATATGCAGGTCAGGAAGCAACAATTAGAACTGGACATGGAACAACAGACTGGTTTCAAATAGGAAAAGGAGTACGTCAAGGCTATATATTATCATCCTGCTTATTTAACTTCTATGCAGAGTACATCGTGAGAAACGCTTGACTGGAAGAAACACAAGCTGGAATCAAGATTGCCGGGAGAAATATCAATAACCTCAGATATGCAGATGACACCACCCTTATGGCAGAAAGTGAAGAGGAACTAAAAAGCCTCTTGATGAAAGTAAAAGAGGAGAGTGAAAAACTTGGCTTAAAGCTCAACATTCAGAAAACCAAGATCATGGCATCCGGTCCCATCATTTCATGGGAAATAGACAGGGAAACAGTGTCAGACTTTATATTTTGAGGCTCCAAAATCACTGCAGATGGTGACTGCAGCCATGAAATTAAAAGATGCTTACTTCTTGGAAGAAAAGTTATGACCAACCTAGATAGCATATTCAAAAGCAGAGACGTTACTTTGCCAACTAAGGTCTGTCTAGNTACCAGGCTCCTCCATCCATGGGATTTTCCAGGCAAGAGTACTAGAGTGGGGTGCCATTGCCTTCTCTGAGTGTTACATATAGTGCCATTCATTACAGGGGTTTTGTGCAAATAAGGTGAGAGCTACTAGTGTCAAGGTGGCATTCATTTATTGTGACTTGAACATATTGTAAGCAGCAACTTTATGATAAACTCTGAGTGAAGTACTAGAGATACAATGGTTGGTTAATAGGTACAGTTTCTGCCTCACAGAATTTAAATTTCTTATATTCATTCATTTAGCAATTAAAAATTCATTCTCCTTCCAACCCCTTCCACCATGGAATGCTGGGAAGCGTAATTTTCCCTGTTATAGGCATCAGCTCCTATAATTCCTTTACTTGTGTGTTTTTCTGAAAATCATTTTAGATGCTACTTCCCATCTTTCTTTCAGATATACAGGTACATAGGACTTCCCTGGTGGTCCTGTGGTTAAGGATCCACTTGCCAGTGCAGGGGACTTGAGTTTGATCCCTGGTACAGGAAGATTCGCTGGAGAAAACCCAGAAGTCTCAGCACAGCCAACAAATGAATATTACTAAACAGACATAGATCAACCCTGGGATTTCTTAGGAAGGAATGATGCTAAAGCTGAAACTCCAGTACTTTGGCCACCTCANGTTGGAGAAGAGTCTTGAGAGTCCCTTGGACTGCAAGGATATCCAACCAGTCCATTCTGAAGGGGATCAGCCCTGGGATTTCTTTGGAAGGAATGATGCTAAAGCTGAAACTCCAGTACTTTGGCCACCTCATGCAAAGAGTTGACTCATTGGAAAAGACTCTGATGCTGGGAGGGATTGGGGGCAGGAGGAGAAGGGGACGACCAAGGATGAGATGGCTGGATGGCATCATGGACTCAATGGACGTGAGTCTGAGTGAATTCTGGGAGTTGGTAATGGACAGGAGTCCTGGCGTGCTGTGATTCACGGGGTCGCAAAGAACTGGACATGACTGAGTGACTAAACTGAACTGAAGTAAGCATGGCGCCACCCATCAGAACAAGACCCAGTTTCATTCTCAGTCAGTCCATCCCTCAGGAAGCTTCCATAAGCCTCTTATCCTTCTCCATTAGAGGGCAGACAGATGGAAAACCACAATCACAGGAAACTAACCAATCTGATCTGGAGAAGGCAATGGCACCCCACTCCAGTACTCTTGCCTGGAAAATGCCATGGATGGAGGAGCCTGGTGGGCTACAGTCCATGGGGTCCATGGACTTTACTTTCGCTTTTCATTTTCATGCACTGGAGAAGGAAATGGCAACCCACTCCAGTGTTCTAGCGTGGAGAATCCCAGGGACGGGGGAGCCTGGTGGGCTGCCGTCTATGGGGTCACAAAGAGTTGGACAAGACTGAAGTGACTTAGCAGCAGTAGCAGCAGCAGCAACCAACCTGATCACATGGACCACAGCCTTGTCTAACTCAATGAACTATGAGACATGCCATGTAAGTCCACCCAAGACAGATGGGTCATGGTGGAGAGGTCTGACAAAATGTGGTCCACTGGAGAAGGGAATGGCAAACCACGTCAGTATTCTTGCCTTGAGAACCCCATGAACAGTATGAAAAGGCAAAAAAATAGGGCACTGAAAGACGAACTTCCCAGATCAGTCGGTGCCCAATATGCTACTTGAGATCAGCAGAGAAATAACTCCAGAAAGAATGAAGAGACAGATCAAGGCAAAAACAACACCCAGCTGTGGATGTGACTGGTGATGGAAGCAAGGTCTAGAGAGCAATATTGCATAGGAAACTGGAATGTTAAGTCCATGAATCAAGGCAAATTGGAAGTGGTCAAACAGGAGATGGCAAGAAGCGTGACTGTTTTCATTTTAGGAATCAGTGAACTAACATGGACTGGAAGATACAATATGTGATGCCTTAATTTACAGAGCTGTTGTCAAGTAGTGTCAGTGTGGCCATCTGTGCAGGAATGAAAAATAGGATGCCTGGCAGGGAAAAGACTGAGACTGTTGAAAAGTATTGTAAACTTTAACAAATGATAAATTGTAGTGTTAATATAAACCAGATGAAAACATAATTTATTATTTTAATACAGAGTGTACTATATGGTAAGGTTGGTATATAGGAACTTAAAAGGCTCATTAAGTAGGTTTTGACTTCTTAGAAGTATATCCCAATAAAGTTCATTGATTTGCCAAAACAGCATATTATATGCACACAAGTTAAAACTGTAGGTATGCGAAAGACAGTACATGAATGCTTTTCAAATCAAAGTAATTTACTCTGAACCAAAGTTCAGAGTGAAAGTGAGCAGGTTTTCTTCCAGTACTGTGCTTTTGAGACTACACTGGGCAACCTTGCTCTATCTACCTAAATCGATGCTCTTAAAGATGATCCCTATCGATTAAGGAATTCATTTTGAATTAAATGCTCACACTGTCACACAGAAGAAAGTCTATAGAGAATAAAGCTACAATGATAAATCAGCTTTCTATCTCAGACTCAGTATCTGTATGCTCTTTCTGCTTCCCTCACCACCATCTCTAAGCAAAAACTGATGTCCTTGAAAACAGAGAGGGATTTTGAATTATGGCTCTTGGAACAACTAATAAAATAAGTTAACTTTTGTTTTGAAGACATGTCTATGTTAACTGTAACCTACAAACCATATGCTGGGCAATGAATATGATGTCTATAGTATACAGGGAACATACTTTTTTAGTACGTTCTTATTACCTAGTGGTGTTTTATACTTATTATTACATCTTGTACATTCTTGACAGGAATGCCAAAATGATACAGAAGGAATATTAAGCTTTTCTGAGAACTGGAATTAATAATTTGCAGCACCTAGTACATGGCATTTACATAATAGGAGATCAAACTACAGGTTATCAGTTTAGTTGAACAAATATTTATCTGAATTCCTATAATATGCCAGATGATGTATAAGATTAGGGAGGCAAAAATGATTAAAACATAATTACTTTCCTCAAAGAACTAGTACAAGGAAACCTAAGGATGGGTATGATGATATTCAGAACATGGGAATTCCTTATAAGAAGGAAACTAATGAGTCCTGACCTGAATGATATGTGTTTCCTCTGTGTTTAGGGAGTACAGGTTCTCACACAAGTCTGACAATTACACCTTTAAAACATATTTAGTTCATTCTGTATGACAGAGTCTAGGTCCATCCACATCTCTAATTATAAAGCAAATATATACTAATTAAAAAAAATGCTTCGTCTCTTTATTTTAATGTTTGTCATCTATCACTTCAGACATTTCTCTTTTGGAGTCTCTAACATCTTCAGTGCTTTTCCTTTCATTTTTTGAGAAAGGTCAGTTTTCTATCACTATTCCTTCTGTTCAAGTTCTTAGGAGGCAGTAAAGTCAATCGGTAACATACCTGGAGTCTTTGAGCTAGCAAGGAATCTGAGGCTCACCCTCTCTGCCCCTCATGCTGTTCATGAACACCAGATGCCCAGAAATATTAAGTAACTTTAAAGTTACACATTTTTAATGGAAAGACAAAGACTAAGTACTTTAACTTTAGTTAAGACTTCTGGGAACTCAATTTACTACCAATGGGAGGGAAGACTAATAAGGACATAGTTCTAAAGGTAAAAAGGTAGGACTTTAAGTATGGAGTTTGTTAAGTATTTAATGTTACGATTTCAAACGTTTAGAGACAGACTTCAGTACACAATGGCCATCTCCGTCAATAGATAAAAGAGAGCGGACTACCAATTTCCTCCTTTTCCTTTGTTCCCATTTTCACTTTTGATGCTCTATATTTTAGCACAGTTTTATTAGAAACAAACTGGGATGGTCCTGCTGGACTTCATTTCCAGCTTTTAAGTGCTGGCCACAGGGCAGGCAGCACTTCAAAGGGAGTCTGTCTGTAAAGATTATCAATCAGCTGGAGAAAATAGACTCTCTCCTCAGAGAAAGGAAATTGTTTTTATCAGAAGTGTTCAGCAAAATAGAGAACTAGTGGGTCCGAAGCCAAACATCCTGATCTACATTAGTTTTATTTACCTATCTGAGAGTTGAAATGGGAATAAATGAAAGTTGTGTCTAAACTGGGAAGATTGACTAAGCTTTACTGAAATAATAGAGCACAGTTCTGTTTCTAGGGGATCTGGGACTAGAGAGCTGACTCCCCCTTTGGAGCATATGTCTGACACCTAAGTGCTGTGTGACACTGTTCCAGGTTATTTTAGTGTGATGGATCATACTCTTGGGTCCAAAGGATATTCACAACAAATTTGAAGTTCTGGGTGAATTTGCATTTAAAAAATAGTTTATCTGTCCATTAACATCTAGGTAAATGTAGCATTTCCCTCAATTATGAATTCTGACAACAAACCACTACAGTGTTATCAGTATCTGTTCATTTTCACCAGTCTAATTTGCAAATATTTCCAAATCATATTGCAAGTATCCTGAAACATTGCTAGGTAATTACAGTAGAATTTAGATGGTCAGTAAGATGTTATTTAATGAGTTGGGCTTCCCCAGTGGCTCAGTGGTAAAGACTCTACCTGCAGTTTAGGAGATGCACATTCTATCCCTGGCTCTGGAAGATCCCCTGGAGGAGGGCATGGCAACCCACTCCAGTATTTTTGCTTGGAGAACCCCAAGGACAGAGGAGCCTGGTAGACCACGGTCCATAGGGCCTCAGAGTCAGACACAACTAAAGTGACTAAGCATGCATTTAATAAGCTAATAAAGAAGCAAGTATATTATATTTTTTAAAGTTTGATAATGACTAAATTTCAGTTTTATTCTAATCTATATGTTATGTTTTATGCATTTTATTATTTTTTTTGCACAGTTTTATCTTTTAGCACAGTTTTATTAGAAACAAACTGGGATGGTCCTGCTGGACTTGGAAATTCATTTATTCATGTGCAAAATGGTAATTTTTAAAAATAATTTATTTATTTTAATTGGAGGTTAATTACTTTACAATATTGTGGTAGATTTTGCCATACATTGACATGAATCAGTCATAGGTGTACATGTGTCCCCCTTGTCCTCAACCCCCTTCCAACCTCCCTCCCATCGAATCCCTCTGGGTTGTTCCAGCAGACCGGCTTTGAGTGCCCTGTTTCATGCATTGAACTTGGATTGGTCATCTCTTTCACATATGGTAATACACATGTTTCAATGTTATTCTCTCAAATCATCCCAACCTTGCCTTCTCTCACAGACTCCAAAAGTCTATTCTTTATATCTGTGTCTCTTTTGCTGTCTTGCATATCGCGTCCTCACTACCTTCTTTCTAAATTCCATATACATGCTTTAATATATTTTATTGATGTTTTTCTTTCTGACTTACTTCACTCTGTTTAATAGGTTCCAGTTTCATTCACCTCAGTAGAAATGACTCAAATGCATTCTTTTTAATAGTTGAATAATATTCCATTGTGTATATGTACCAAAACTTTCCTATTCATTCATCTGCCGATGGACATCTAGGTTATTTCCATGTCATAGCTATTGTAAACAGTGCTGCAATGAACACTGGGGTACACGTGTCTCTTTCAATTCTGGGATTTCTGTGCATTAATTTTATATCCTGAAATGTTACTATATACATTGATTAGCTCTAGTAATTTTCTGGTGGTGTCTTTAGGGTTTTCTATGTAGATGATCATGTCATCTGATTTAATTGGAGGTTAATTACTTTACAATATTGTGGTAGATTTTGCCATACATTGACATGAATCAGTCATAGGTGTACATGTGTCCCCCTTGTCCTCAACCCCCTTCCAACCTCCCTCCCATCGAATCCCTCTGGGTTGTTCCAGCAGACCGGCTTTGAGTGCCCTGTTTCATGCATTGAACTTGGATTGGTCATCTCTTTCACATATGGTAATACACATGTTTCAATGTTATTCTCTCAAATCATCCCAACCTTGCCTTCTCTCACAGACTCCAAAAGTCTATTCTTTATATCTGTGTCTCTTTTGCTGTCTTGCATATCGCGTCCTCACTACCTTCTTTCTAAATTCCATATACATGCTTTAATATATTTTATTGATGTTTTTCTTTCTGACTTACTTCACTCTGTTTAATAGGTTCCAGTTTCATTCACCTCAGTAGAAATGACTCAAATGCATTCTTTTTAATAGTTGAATAATATTCCATTGTGTATATGTACCAAAACTTTCCTATTCATTCATCTGCCGATGGACATCTAGGTTATTTCCATGTCATAGCTATTGTAAACAGTGCTGCAATGAACACTGGGGTACACGTGTCTCTTTCAATTCTGGGATTTCTGTGCATTAATTTTATATCCTGAAATGTTACTATATACATTGATTAGCTCTAGTAATTTTCTGGTGGTGTCTTTAGGGTTTTCTATGTAGATGATCATGTCATCTGCAAATAGGGAGAATTTTGCTTCTTTTCCAATCTGGATTCCTTTTATTTCTCTTTCTTCTCTGATTGCTGTGGATAAAACTTCTAAAACTATGTTGAATAGTAGTGGTGAGAGTGGGCACCTTCCTCTTGTTCCTGACTTTAGGGAATATGCTTTCAATTTTTCACACTTGAAGATGATTTTGCTGTGGGATTATCATATATGGCTTTTATTATGTTGAAGTATGTTCCTTCTATGTCTGCTTTCTGGAGAGTATTTATCATAAATGGATATTGAATTTTGTCAAAGGCTTTCTTTGCATTTACTGAGATAATCATGGATTTCATCTTTCAATTTGATAATGTGGTGTGTCACATTTATTGATTTGTGAATCCTTGCATCCCTGGGATAAAGTATACTTGGTCATGATGTATGATCTTTATCTTATGTTGTTGAATTCTGTTTGCTAGAATTTTGTTGAGGATTTTTGCATCTATGCTCATCAGTGATATTGGCCTGTAGTTGTGTTTTTTGTGGCATCTTTGTCTGATTCTGTTATTAGGGTGATGGTGGTTTCATAGAATGAGTTTGGGAGTTTACCTTCTTCTGCAATTTTTTGGAAAAGTTTGGGTGGGATAGCTGTTGGCTCTTCTCTAAATTTTTGGTAGAATTTCCTTGTGAAGCCATTAGGTCCTGGGCTTTTGTTTGCTGGAAGATTTCTGATTACAGTTTCAATTTCCATACTTGTGCTGGATCTGTTAAGATTTTCTGGTTCAGTTTTGGAAGGTTATACTTTTCTAAGAATTCGTCCAGTTTGTCCTAGTTGTCCATTTGATTGGCATATAGTTGCTTATGGTAGTCTTCTATGATCCATTGTATTTCTGTGTTGTCTGTTGTAATTTCTCCATTTTCATTTCTAATTTGTTGATTTGATTCTTCTCCCCGCCCACTCCCCCTTTTTTTTCTTGATGAGTCTGGCTAGCAGTTTTTCTATTTTATTTATCTTCTCAAAGAACCAGCTTTTAGTTTTGTTGATTTTTGTTATAGTCTCCTTTGTTTCTTTTTCATTTATTTATGCTCTTATTTCCATGATTTCTTTCCTTCTACTAACTTTGGGGTTCTTAATTTCTTATTTTTGTAGTTGCTTTAGGTGTAAAGTTAGGTTATTTATTTGATTTTTCTTTTGTTTCTGGAGGCAAACTTGTATTGCTATGAAACTTCTTCTTAGCACTGCTTTTACTGAATCCCATAGGTTTTGGGTTGTCATATATTTATTTTCATTTGTTTCTATGAATCTTTTGATTTCCTTTTAGACTTCTTCCATGATTTGCTGGTTATTCAGAACCGTGTTGTTTAGCCCTCATTCGTATATATTTTTAATAGCTTTTTTTTTTTTTTTTGGCCTGTCAGTTCAGTTCAGTTGCTCAGTCATGTCCAACTCTTTGCGACCCCATGAATCGCAGCATACCAGGCCTCCCTGTCCATCACCAACTCCTGGAGTTCACTCAGACTCACATCCATTGAGTTAGTGATACCATCCAGCCATCTCATCCTCTGTCGTCCCCTTCTCCCCATGCCCTGAATCCCTCCCAGCATCACAGTCTTTCCCAATGAGTCATTCTTCTCATGAGGTGGCCAAAGTGCTGGGGTTTCAGCTTCAACATCATTCCCTCCAATGAAATCCCAGGGCTGATCTCCTTCAGAATGGACTGGTTGGATCTCCTTGCAGTCCAAGGGACTCTCAAGACTCTTCTCCAACACCACAGTTCAAAAGCATCAATTCTTCGGTGCTCAGCCTTCTTCACAGTCCAACTCTCACATCCATACATGACTACAGGAAAAACCACAGCCTTGACTAGACGGACCTTTGTTGGCAAAGTAATGTCTTTGCTTTTCAATATGCTATCTAGGTTGGTCATAACTTTTCTTCCAAGGAATAAGTGTCTTTTAATTTCATGACTGCAGTCACCATATGCAGTGATTTTGGAGCCCCCTCAAAATAAAGTCTGATTTCCACTGTTTCCCCATCTATTTCACATGAAGTGATGGGACCAGATACACTTTTGCCTGTAGTTGACATCTAATTTTACTACACTGGGATCAGAAAATATGTTTGAAATTATTTAAATATATATATATATATATTTTGTCTCTGCTTTTAGGGAGAGGGAGAGGGTGGGATGATTTGGGAGAATAGCTTTGAAATATGTATACTATCATGTATTTAAATATTTTTGAATATACCAAGATTAAATTTATGGCTTAGGATGTAATCTGTCCTGGAGAAGCCTCCATGTGCACTTGAGAAAAAGTGAAATTCATTGTTTTGGGGTGAAATGTCCTATAGATATCAATTAGGACTAACTGATCCTTTGTAGCTTTTAAAGTTTGTGTTTCCTTGTTAATTTTCTGTTTGGTTGACCTATCCACAGATGTGAGTGGGGTATTAAAGTCTCCCACTATTATTATGTTACTGTTAATTTCCTCTTTTATATTTGTTATCATTTGTCTTATATATTACAGTGCTCGTACAGTGGGTGCATATACAGTTATCATTTTTATATTTTCTTCTTGGACTAATCCCTTGATCATTAATAAATGTCCTTCTTTGCCTCTTTTCATGGTCTTTATTTCAAAGTCTATTTTATGTGATATGGATATTGCTAACTCCTCCTTTCTTTTGGTCTTATTTTGCATGAAATATCTTTTTCCAGACCTTTACTTTCTGTCTGTATGTGTCCCTTGGTTTGAGGTGAGTCTCTTATAGGCAGCATATATAGGGGTCTTGTTTTCATATCCACTCAGCCAGTCTTTGCCTTTTGGTTGAGGCATTCAACCCATTTACATTTAAGGTGATTATTGATAAGTATGATCCCATTGACATTTACTTTATTGTTTTGGGTTTGATTTAATAAACCTTTTCTGTGTTTCCTGTCTAGAGAAGATCCTTCAGCATTTGTTGAAGAGCTGGTTTGGTGGTGCTGAATTCTCTTAGCTTTTGCTTGTCTGTAAAGCTTTTGATTTCTCCTTTATATCTGAATGAGATCCTTGCTGGGTACAGTAATCTAGGTTGTAGGTTTTTCTTTCGTTACTTTAAATATGTCCTGCCACTCCCTTCTGGCATGAAGAGTTTTTATTGAAAGATCAGCTGTTATCCTTATGGGGATCCCCTCGTGTGTTATTTGTTGCTTTTCCCTTGCTGCTTTTAATATTTTCTTTTTGTATTTGCTCTTTGTTAGTTTGATTAATATGTGTCTTGGGGTGTTTAACCCTGGGTTTATCTTGTTTGGCACTCTCTGGGTTTCTTGGACTTGGATGGCTATTTCTTTCCCCACTTTAGGGAAGTTTTCAACTATTACCTCCTCAAATATTCTCTCAAGCCCTTTCTTTTTGTCTTCTTCTTCTGGGGCACCTATGATTCAAATGTTGGGGCATTTAACATTTTCCCAGAGGTCTCTGAAGTTATCCTCATTTCTTTTAATTCTTTCTTTTCTTTTCCCCTCTCTGCTTAATTTATTTCCACCATTCTGTTTTCCACCTCACTTATCCTCTCTTCTGCCTCAGTTATTCTACTGTTGATTTCCTCCAGAGTGCTTTTGATCTCTGTTATTGCATTATTCATTATTGATTAACTCTTCTTTATTTCTTCTAGATCCTTGTTAAACATTTCTTGCATCTTAATCCTTATTTCTAGTCTATTTATCTGCAACTTCATTTAGTTTTCAAGATTTTGGATCATCTTTACTATCATTATTCTGAGTTCTTTTTCAAGTAGACTCCTTATCTCCTCCTCTTTTGTATCATTTGGTGGGCATTTATCATGTTCTTTTCCCTGCTGAATATTTATCTGCCTTTCATTTCGTTTAGATTGCTATTTTTGAGGTGCCCTTTCTGTAGACTGGAAGTTTGTGGTTCCTCTTTATTGTGGAGTTTCCTCCCTGTGGATGGAGTTGGATGAGTGGCTTGTCAAGGTTTCCTGCTTAGGGGAGTTTTCATGTGTTCTAGTGGGTGGAGCTAGATTTCTTCTCTCTGGAGTGCAATGAAGTTCCCAGTAGTGAGTTTTGGGGTGTCTATGGGTTTGACATGGATTTTATAAGCCTGTGTTTTAATGCCTAGGGATGGGTTCCTGCTTTGCTGGAGAATTAGCATGGTATATCTTGCACTGGAACTTGTAGGCTCCTGGCTGGTGTTTGGTTTTAGTGTAGGTATGGAGGCTTTTGGAAGAGCCTTTGTCTATTAATATTCCCTGGAATCAAGAGTTTTCTGATGTTCTCAAGTTTTGGAGTTAAGCCTCCTGCCTCTGGTTTTCAGTCTTTTTCTTACAGTAGACTCAAGACTTCTCCATCCATACAGCACAGATGATAAAACATCTAGGTTAATTTTGAAATGATTCTCCACATAGAGGGACAGCCAGAGAGGTTCACAGAGTTACATAGAGAAGAGAAGAGGGAGGAGGGAGTTAGAGGTGACCAGGAGGAGAAGAGGGGGAATCAAAAGGGGTGAGAGCCATCTAGCCAGTAATCAGTTCCCTAAGTGTTCTCCACAGCCCAGAACACCAGGGTGATTCACAAAGTAGAGAAGAGAAGGGGGAAGAAGGAGATAGAGGTGACGTGAGGGAGAAAAGGGAGAGTCAAAAGGGGAGAGAGCAATCAAGCCAGCAATCACATCCCTAAGTGAAAATAGATACTGAAGATTAGATTCTTAAAGTTACAAAATTGATAACAAATACCAAAAAGTAGAAATTAAATATCTAGAAGAGAGGCTAGACTCTCAAAATTGCAATGCAAAAAATACAAAGAAAAATCAATCACAAAAATTAAAAAATATATATCTATGAAATTTGCTTTAGAAATAAGGTCTTTTTTTTTTCAAGGTAACAGTAGGTTATAAAAATGAAAATTAAAGGAGTAATAAAGAACTTAAATTAAAAAAAAATTTAAAAGTGATAATGGTAAAAATATATCTAGGAATTTCTCTGAAGCTGTAGTGGGCAGTGTGGACTCAGTTCAATTTCAGACAGTTTCTTGTTGCAGACTGTACTTATTCTCAAGGACTATAGGCCCCCTCCAATGCTTAGTTTATATTAACTACAGGGTTTTCATCTGTTGCACCTGTCATTTATAAAGCGGTTCCCTCTTTGTTTATTTTGATTTCCTCTGTTTGCAAGTCTCTTCAGTGTCTAATTTCCACTCTGACAAAAGAGAGTGAAGCCTCCTGGTAACCTCACTTATTTAGGCTCACTTGTTCAGTTGTGTTGTTGGGAGGGAGGAACACTGCTAATAAATATCACTGGCATGTGTGGGGAGTGCTCGCAGTGTATGGACCACACTGGGTTTGCCACAGCCCAAGGAGGTGTGTGCTTCCCAGGTCTACACTGCTTAGGCTCCAGGGTGCTCTGCAAGGGTAGTGTTGAAGCGGGCCCTGCATTTAGCGCACTTTCCAGGTCTAAGCCTCTCAAGTTCTTGGGTTCTCTTCAAGGGCACAAACTTGGATGGGCATGTGTTTTGTGCCCTTCCCAGATCCAAGCAGCTCAGGTGACCAGGTGAGCCACAAGAGCACAGCTTCAGGTGTGCCCTGTGTCTCCTTCTGGGAGCTGATCTCAGGCTGCAACCCTCCTGGAAGATGTCAACCATCCAGGATCCCAGGAAGACATGGTTAGCAACCGGGATCCTGCTCACAGTTTGGTGGAGTATGCCATCTCTGGGGCCAAGATTACAGCAACTCCTTGCCTACTCGCTCTGGCTGTTGCACGCCTGCCTCTCTGCCTCTGTGGAGGGGGGCGGGGGAGGGGCCTGTATACAGCTGGCCAGCTCTCCTTTTGCTCAATCCTTTGTTCTGGTAGCAGGCCAGACATCGTGTTACAGCCTTTCATGGGAAAATTCTCTCTCTCTTTTCTTTTTTCCTCTCTGGAGATCCCACAGTTTGGGTTGCTATATCAAGTTAGCCCCCTCAGATTGTCCTCAGGGCATTCAGGCCTGGTCCTTCCTTACCCTAAGCACGGATTATTCCTGTCAAGCCCCTGCTCGCTGGTGGTGAATGCAAGTGGCTGGGCTACTTCTCCACTGGCAGTTGTGGTTAGACATGTATTCTGTGTGTGTGTGTGTGTGTGTGTGTGTTTTTCTTTTTTCCCCTTCGAGTTATGTTGCCCTCTGAGATGCCAAAACCCCCCCACAGACCCACCTGTGAGAGGGTTTCCTACTGTGTAGAAACTTCTCCTCCTTCACGACTCCCTCCCCAGGACAGATCTGCAGCCTTAACTGTTTTTTCTCTCTTTTGGTCTTTTATATTTTGTTCTTACTCCTTTCAAAGAGAATGGGCTGCCTTTCCGTGTGCCTGGTGTCCTCCACTAACAGAAGTTGTTTTGTGGAAGTTGCTCAGCATTCAAATGGTTTTTGATGAATTTATGGGGGAGAAAGTGGTTTCCCTGTTCTATTCCTCCGTCATCTTGGGACTGCCATTTTATGCATTTTAAAACGTTATGAATCCGAGAAAAGTTATAACAGGACATTGTTATTCATGGTCAAAAACAATTAAACATTTATAGTCTTGCACGTTACATTTCAAAACTTGATATACCAACTAAATATTTTCACATGACATTCTGGGCCCTCAGCCATGTGGGTGGATCCACTGGAAGAAAAGGAAGCTCCTTTTCAGAAGCAGAAGCTATTGGTTTACCCATGAGAGCAACTATGTCTGCATAGCACAGTGCACACATTTATTTAACAAACCTGACTATGTTTCAAGGAGAAGCTGTTATGTGAGAATATCTGATTCAGTGAGTAAGTTAACAGTGACAGGAATAAGTAAAGTAGGAAATCCTTCAGTTAAAGTGTCTTTGACTTCCTCTTTGCCCATCCTAGTTGTGGATAGTCACTCCCTTCAAAGGAATAATTTCAGCCAATATCTTGGGCTATGTGGATGAAGATCCAGTCATCCTGACACTGAAAGGGAAAAAAAAATATTAAAAATAGATGCATGAACTATATCCTGAAATGATCTTGTCACAAATGAGTTTAAAGTACAATCCTGAGTCTGAAAAGGGACTGAGACAATTATTTCTCCTGTGCAAACTGTGCTGATGCTGTGCTTTACCTCTTATCTGTATTTTTTCATTTAATCACTATAATAATATCATGCTGCTGCTACTGCTGCTAAGTCGCTTCAGTCATGTCTGACTCTGTGAGACCCCATAGATGACAGCCCACCAGGCTGTCCCTGGGATTCTCCAGGCAAGAACACTGGAGTGGGTTGCCATTTCCTGAGAAATATTTTATTCTTTTCCTCCTTTTAACTGGTGAGGACTCTGAAACCAGAGAGATAAGTAATTTGTTCAAAGTTATTGTCTTAGGCTGTTGGGCTACTATAATAAAATAACATAGACTGGGCAGCTTAAACAACAAAGGCTTCTTTTGTTGGTTTGGAAGTTAAAGGTCTGAAATCAAGGTGCCGATGTGATTGATTTCTGGTAAGAGTTCTCTTCCTGACTTTTGTTGAATGGATGCCTTCTCCTCCGTCCTCAAACATCAGTGAGAGGGTGTTGAGTGAGCTCTTGTTTCTGTTCCTCTTCTTTTAAGGATACTAATCCTATTGGACTAAGACTATACCCATATAATTTCCTTTATACTTATGCCTCCTAAAGACACTTTTTTCCCAAACACAGTCATATTAGGGGCTAAAGCTTCAATATATAAATTTGTGGGAGTATAATTCAGTCCCTAGCAGTCATAAAATAGTTGCCAGAACTACAGTTTAGGTCTCTTGGAGTGAAGGACTCATAGCCTTAACTAATCCAATAGATCATTTTTCAAGAGCATAGTCACAAGGATCTTATGTACTTTGAGTCTCTGGAAAGTTAAAGTGCCAAGGATAAGAAATCAAGGTGGTGAACATATCTCTGGGACAGAAACAGAGTCATAGACATAGAGAAGAGACTTGTGGTTGCAAAGGGGGAGTGGTTGGGGAAGGAGTGGAATGGGAGGTTGGGGTTAGTGGATACAAGTTATTATATCTAGAGAGTGGATAAACAACAAGGTCACACTGTATAGTACCACTCTAATGGTATATGAGAGTTAGACCATAAAGAAGGCTGAGCACCAAAGAATTGATGCTTTTGAACTGCAGTGCTAGAGAAGACACTTGAGGGTTCCTTGGGCAGTAAGGAGCTGAAAACAGTCAATCCTAAAAGAAGTCAACTCTGAATACTCATTGGAAGGACTAATGCTGATGCTAAAGCTCCAATACTTTGGCCACCTGATGCAGAGTCAACTCATTAGAAAAGGTCTTGGTGCTGGGAAAGATTGAAGGCAAAAGGAGAAGAGGGCAACAGAGGATGAAATGGTTAGACAGCATCACCAATTCAATGGACATGAATTTGAGCAAACTCTGGGAGATAGTGGGGGACAGAGGAGCCTGGCATGCTGTAGTTCCTGGGTCACAAAGAGTTGGCTGTGACTTAGTGACTGAATAACAAAAAGTGTATAGTATAGAGACTTGTATTCAGCATACGGTGGTAAACCATTAAGTAAAGTGTTGTGTTAGTTGCTCAGTTGTGTTTGACTCTTTGTGACCCCATGGACTGTACCCCACCAGGCTCCCCTGTACATGGAATTCTCCAGGCAAGAATATATGTATGTAGGTATATTAGTCGCTCAGTTGTGTCTGACTCTCTGCAACCCCATGGACTATAGCCTGCCAGACTCCTATGTCCATGAGATTCTCTAGGCAAGAATACTGGAGTGGGTTGCCATACTCTTCTCCAGGGGATCTTTCCAACCCTGGGATCAAACTCCAATCTCCTGCATTCCAGGCATATTCTTTACCATCTGGGCCACCACTGATATGAATTGCCATTTCCTTCTTCAGGAGGTCTTCCTGACCTAGGAGTTGAACCTGGGTCTCCTGCATTGTAGGGAAATTATTTACTGTCTGCACCACCAGGGAGGACCATATGATATACCATAATGGAAAAGAATATGTTAAAAAAGAATGTGTGTAAATAAATAAATATATATATATAAAACTGAGTCACTTTGCTATATAGCAGAAATTAACACAACACTGTAAATCATCTATACTTCAACTTAAAACAGAGAATGGAACAAAAGAAGTCAAAGGGGAGTATAAGCTCTCAGGAATGACAAGGGAGCAAACAGTGCTGCACTACCTGACAGGGCTGAGGCTTCCGTAATAGCTCTATCGGTAAAGAATCCACTTGCAATGCAGGAGACCCCGGTTCGATTCCTGGGTTGGGAAGATTCCCTGGAGAAGGGGAAGGCTACCCACTCCAGTACTCTGGCCTGGAGAATTCCATCGACTGCATGGTCCATGGGGTCACAAAGAGTCAGACTCGACTGAGTGACTTTCACATGATTGGGCTTATTCAGTGGTCCCATTCAGTTCTGATTTTGTCCCTATTCCTGGGAATATCTGACAGTGTTTGGATGTATTTTTAATTGTCATAGCTTGAAGGGTCTGTGCTACTGGCCTCTACTGTAGCACATTTGGAAAGTATGGAATGTTTAGAAGCTGCTAAAATATTCCATGAGGCACAGGACTACCCCCACAGATAATTATGTAGCCCAAAAGTCACTATTGCCTTGAGGCTAAGGACCCCTGGGCTGACACTGTTTACTTCACACTTTTCCCAGAAGTGAGTCATACTTTGAACCCTGCTTGCTGAGGGTGGGGCTGAGTCAGGATAGGAAGGGTCTCAGCATATGGAGTCAGGCAGAGCCTACATGGCCAATGCAACATATGAGGCTCTGCCTTGGAGAGACTGAGGGCAGGACATAACAGTGCTAAATGATGAAGTGAGAAAAATTAGCAGTGAATTTACTGGATCTAACTGCTAACTGCTTTCCAGAAGCTGAGAAGATTTATAAAGATTTTCTACAATATAGTTTTCAAGTGCTATCAGACTTTAATACTTTCAGATGTCATAGGGATCATCTGTAATGATTAACTTTATCACCAAAAGTTTTATTTTCATGAACCCATTCTTAGAATAGACCAACATGTAATATTCTATGAAAGTAAATGTAAATGTTATATATTTATCTTTTTTGGTAAGTACTTAATACAGAATTAACTAATAATAAAGTCATGGATTTAACAAGAAACAATTCAGCGATGAAACTCTATACATTTTCTGTTTGTTTTATTTAATATGCACAATATTTCATCTGTACTAAGACGACAGTATTTAGAATTAAGTCCCTTGTAACCCCTAAGATGATTGCTCATCACTCATGTGAATCCTCAAAGAAAAAATAAACAAACAATAGACAAATGCTTTAAAAATTATAACCCAAACATTAAATTCTATTAACTCTCTGTTCAGTAACTTTTATCCATGATAAAGATCAGGCAGTGAGGCAGTGATTTATTTCTATTTGGCACTATAAGAATACTACCTAGAGCCAGTGAGCTTTTCAGGGTCTTAATTAACTAATTGATATAAAAAGATGTATTATACTAAAAGGGCACTGAACAATAAAAAATAATTAATTTCAATAATTTTAACATTATATAAACTTCATTAATTATTAGTATTCGTAAATGTGTTACCACAGTTGCCAAAANCTATTTGGCACTATAAGAATACTACCTAGAGCCAGTGAGCTTTTCAGGGTCTTAATTAACTAATTGATATAAAAAGATGTATTATACTAAAAGGGCACTGAACAATAAAAAATAATTAATTTCAATAATTTTAACATTATATAAACTTCATTAATTATTAGTATTCGTAAATGTGTTACCACAGTTGCCAAAAATTTATTAGATTTTATTTGCATATGAAGGTGTTCTTTGCTTATGAAGAATTGGAAAAAATAGTCTAACACAAATTAATATATTTTAAAAGACTGAGTTGTAAAAATAATTTTATCTTCTTCAGCAAAAATATATTTAGGAGGTTATATTTCTATTTTCTATGTTATAAGACGAAAATTAAAAAATATGTAGGACCAAAAAACGTCTTAAAGTGACAACTAAATTGGAGACTTTTATTTGTTAATCTGCCTCTTTTCATTATTTTACTGAGGCTCCCTCTTAAGATTACATAACTGTTAAATGATATTACCATGGCTCACAGCTCAATTACAGAAGTGTGACACTTGTAGTCACAAAGCAGAAACTCTCTCTCAAAACACACTGGGTATATATATATAATCTTTTTGTTCCCTCCTTATGGCAACCATCATTTATTTCTGAATCAAGAACCAAGGTTTCCTTTTGCTTACAGAAAACACATCTACATGTCCCTAATAAAACAGGAGTTAACATTTGCTTCTTTATAATTGGGTCAGGAAAAAATGATTTTTGAATAATGGGTCAATTATTACTTGCTTGTTTGATTGAATATACTGAATGAAAATTAATGTTTTAAAATATTTATGTACCTTAATAATTAAATAGCTAGTCAAAATGGTAGATCATTTGTATTTGCAGACAGAGTCTTAAAAATATTTTACTGTTTTATTGAGGGTGGACACAAATTCTTAGGACAGTGAGAATAAGGAAAATATTGAAGTCAAAGAAGGTGACTCATTGTAGCTCTAGCCACTACTTCAAGACAAGCTGCAAGGTGACTGTGGAAGAATGGAGAGAGAATTTATTTGCCAGCAACCCTTTCTCTGTTTCCTACTTCCTATTAGTCAAACATTTCCAGCTGACTATTTCCTTAATTTTTAGGTTGTGTCACCTGGCCACTTTGGTGGTGTCTGAGCAGATAGCATTCCATGAAAGTGGTAAATAGCAGGAGAGACCCTGATTCCCTGATGTTGGCCCCAGGAGAAATAGTGCTGGAGACAAGGGGTCCAGATCAGTGACTGAAGTGGGCTAGGCAGTCACATGTCTTGGAGACAGATAATTTTGAGGTATTCTCATGGTAGATAATGAATATAAAAAGCAATTTTTTTGACTTAAATTACTCTTAGTGTACTTATGCTGTGAATGTGCCTGTTTATTTATTTATTTATTTTTTGGTTGTTTGTTTTTTAAAACAACGTAGGCAATAGTAGTGGCCCCTGAGTGAGGAACACCACAATGTCACATATCTTTAACCTTGCTGAGCCTTTTGGATATAAAAGGTTGACAGATTCTGCCCTCAAGGATATTAAACTATTATTGGATAAAGCAAAAATGTTTTAAAAGTAATAAGTGGTCAAAGATTGCTGACTACTAAAACGGGAACATGAAGGATAAGTGCCAAAGGATTACAGATGTGATAGAAGATGAATTCAAATGTGTTAGCTAAATCCTGTTCAGTAAGCAAGCTATTTTTCAGCAATGTGAAGCAACTATTATGACTTTAGGTGACCTATAAGTAAAATACTTATCCAGTAATCTGAAAAAAGTTTAAACCACCAAAGAACACTAAAACACCCAATAAAGGCGTCAGAATTTTTCTTATGAAAATGAATATGCTAAATGTGAATAGATTATTTTTCTATAAATAATATAACTATAATCTGCCCATTTAACAAATGAAAATAAAAGGGTAAGTTTATACTTTTCAGTAAGCAAAGATTAACATTATTTTGAAATATCTCTAATAGTACACAATCTGGCTATTTTGTGCTGAAACATTTATCTGAATGTCATATAGAAAGAATACTTTATAAAAATTATTGCCAGAATTTTGTTTCCTTGTGGATATTTAATATGTCACAGATACAGTTTGCTTATGGCTTTAGAGGAAAAAATTATAAGTTAGCCTTAAAACTTATTACATTAACTCAGTAAATGTAAAACATTGATCTAAATTATATTTTCCAAACTCATGATTTAATTGCAAATGCATGTGGATAAGCATACATGCATGTGGATAACACACACATGCTCAGCCTCTGGGAATGTACAATTTATTGCCTTGAATTTTCATCTTTACTGAGTGATTAAGTATATATGTGCTATATTATAAATGAGGATATATATTTTTGTAGAAACAACACATTTTTAACTTGTAGGAGATTTTGTTTTCTAAATTAATTAGGATTATTTAACTTCTAAGACCAGAGGTCATTTCTAATTATCTTATAAATTTTGAAATGTAAAAATGTATAGTTAGAAAAATTACCTAAATTTCACTTTTAGATAGATAAAATGAACCTGCTAAAGTTTTTCTACATGGTGTCACTTTTTAGTAAGATAAATATCTACTACATAAAATCATTCAGAAAATATGCCACATAAAGTGACTTTTTAAAGTGTAAAGAATACCAGTGAGCTTCTTTTGTTCATGTTTCATGTCTAGGAATATTCCTACTGTGGATTAGAGAACATTAGCTACTCAGAAGTTTGTTGCTGAATTGTTGCTCAACATTCCCACACTCTCTAAGATGAACCTACCAAAAAGTTCAGATGTATATTTGACACTTCATTAAAACAACTCCAGCACAGATAACACCAAGACTATGATTCATTTCTAGAAATAAGGGTACTTTATGATGGTATGTAACAACAAAAAGATAAATGAACTAATTTCTATGACAATTATATGAAAGTGAAGTCGCTCAGTCGTGTCCGACTCTTCGTGACCCCATGGACTGTAGCCTACCAAGCTCCTCTGTCCATGGCATTTTCCAGGCAATAGTACTGTAGTGGATTGCCATTTCCTTCTCCAGTGGATCTTCCCAACCCAGGGATCGAACCCAGGTCTTCCGCAGTGTAGACAGACGCTTTACCGTCTGAGCTACCAGGGAAGTCCATGAAAATTATATATATATATATATGATTTCACTTGTGAAGTGAAGCTGCTCAGTCGTGTTTGACTCTGCAATCCCATGGACTGTAGCCTACAAGGTTCCTCCATCAGTGGAATTGTCCAGGCAAGAGTACTGGAATGGGTTGCCATTTCCTTCTCCAGATCTTCCCGATCCAGGGACTGACCCAAGTCTCCTGCATTGCAAGCAGATGCTTTACTGTCTGAGACAGGAGGCATTTCACTTAAATAGTATTTAAAATGTAAAAAATTATTACTGATTCTGCAACAGTATGATATTGATTAAAATATAAGTATATCCATGACATGAAACCAAAATATTTCAGAAAATATCTAATTAACAGTTGACTCAGAAATCTGTTTTCACTGATAAGAAAATGGAAGCCTAATTAATGACTATGAAAGAGAAATAAATGATGATTAAAATTAAGGCTGCATAATAGCTCACAGCACACTGGGAAATTTTTTTGTTCATATACAAATGATTTCACAAAATATGCTATAACTCATAAAAATATATTATGAAGAAAATCTTTCATTCTGTGATGTTAGTGCTAAAGAAACATATCCCAAAGAAACATCAGGCACTCATGAAATGAGGGATGAGTTTTCAAAAATGTCACTATTATGAAAGTCACAGAAAGAGAGAACATTTCAAGACAGAACATGGAAATGAGGCATGAGAGCAAATCAGTAATGCATTACTCTGTTGGGGAGTCTTTGCTATAAAACACATTATGGGGTAAATTTGCATAACCTGAGTGGCACTTGAGGACCAGATGATAATGAAATATCATATTAATTTTCTGAGTTTGAAGATTATATTAAGACAATGTTCCTGTTTAAAGGAGATGCATCCTAAAGTATTTGGGTATGATGAGGGATCAAAATGGTAATTCAGTCTAATATGGTTCACAAAAAAATCAAATCTCTTTGTACTGTAACCTCATCTATTTTGTAAATTTGTGATTATTTTAAAATAAAAAAAGGAACAAACATAAAATTATATGGGCATATTTATAAATCCTAAAATTATTCAGCAATTTCATTTCTGCATTTATACAAATATAATTTGAAAAGATATATGCACCCCTATGTTCATGGCAACATTATTCACTGTAGCCAAGCATGGAAACAACATAAATATCCATTGACAGATGAATGGATAAAGAAGATGTTATCTGTGTATATATATATGACAATGGAATATTACTAAGCTATAAAAAGGAATGAAATAATGACATTTTAGCAACATGGATGGACCTAGAGATTACCATACTAAGTAAGCCACGCAGAAAAAGACAAATATCATGTGATATAGTGGAATCTATAATATGATGGAATAGATAATCAGTGGAATAGATTCAACTTATATGTGGAATCTAAAACAGGATGCAAATGAGCATATCTATAAAATAGAAACAGATTCACAGACATAGAGAACAGACTTGTGATGGCCAAAGAGATGGGGGGCATGGAGTAGGGGAGGATTGGGAGTTTGGGATTAGCACATGCAAACTAATATATATAGGATAGATAAATAACAAGATTCTATTGTATAGTGCAGTGGACTATTTCAATATCCTGTGAAAAGCCAAAATGGAAAATATTATATCTATCTATATGTGTATGTGTAAATATAACTGAGTCACTTTGCTGTACAATAGGAACAACATTGTAAGCAACTATATTTCAAATAAAAACATTTTTGTTTATAGAAGATCAAATACTAGGGATAAATTTAACAAATTAAATAAGCACAAGCTAGAATCAAGATTGGTGGGAGAAATATCAATAACCTCAGATATGCAGATGACACTATCCTTATGGAAGAAAATGAAGAAGAGCTAAAGAGCTTCTTGATGAAAGTGAAAACGGAGAGTGAAAAAGCTGGCTTAAAGCTCAACATTAAGAAAACTAAAATCATGGCATCCGGTCCCATCACTTCATGGCAAATAAATGGGGAAACAGTAGAAAGAGTGGCTGACTTTATTTTTCTGGGCTCCAACATCACTGCAGATAGTGATTGCAGCCATGAAATTAAAAGACAGTTACTCCTTGGAAAAAATGTTATGACCAACCTAGATAGCATGTTGAAAAGCAGAGACATTACTTTGTCAACAAAGGTCCATCTAGTCAAGGCTATGGTTTTTCCAATGGTCATTTATGGATGTGAGAGTTGGACTATAAAGAAAGCTGAGCGCAGAAAAATTGATGCTTTTGAACTGTGGTATTGCAGAAGACTCTTGAGAGTCCCCTGGACTGCAAGGAGATCCAACCAGTCTATCCTAAAGGAGATCAGTCCTGGTTGTTCATTGGAAGGACTGATGCTGAAGCTGAAACTCCAATCCTTTGGCCACCTGATGCGAAGAACTGACTCATAGGAAAAGATCCTGATGCTGGGAAAGATTGAAGACAGGAGGAGAAGGGGACAACAGAGGATGAGATGGCTGGATGGCATCACTGACTCAATGGACATGGGTTTGGGTGGACTCTGGGAGTTGGTGATGGACAGGGAGGCCCAGCGTGCTGTGGTTCATGGGGTTGCAAAGAGTTGGCATGACTGAGCAACTGAACTGAACTGAAATGCAAGGTTTGTATACTGAAGGCTAGTAGTAGTGTTGAATGGTTACACATAATACAGCATATTCATATAACAGAATAATATTTAGCAATATAAATAGTTGAAATATTTATACAGATGCATAGATACAACTTACAAGATAGATGGTTCTCCAAAATATTAAGGTAATTGATAGAAGCTGTACACAAAAGACTACATACAGCATTATTCTATTTGCATAAAAGTAGTGCATAGAAGTAGTGAATATATACAGAGAGAGTACAGATCAGAGAGATTACATTTACCTGGGACAGAGAGTGAGAGCAGATATTGAATGCAATGGGTTCAAAGGAATTTGGAGGGTTACAGATATATTCTGAAACTAGATTGAGGTGATGGTTGTACAGGCTTATAAATGTATGAAAAAAATAATTCAGTTTCACATTTACATTGGATGACTCTTATGGCATTTAAATTGTACCTCAAAACTTTTCTGAAGGAATTAATGCAGTTCTGCACAACATTTGCTAATATATTCTATATGTATATTGACTTTAAACTATTGTAACTAGGTCTTTCATAGACCAAAACTTTAAAAAATATTTTAATCAAATTCAATTTATCAATACTTTCTTTTAAGATTTTTAGTTTCATTATTATATCTAGAAGCTCAGCTAAACATGAAGTCTTACATTATCTTCCTTCCTTTTTGTAGAAGTTGTTTAATTTTGCTATTCAGTCTCTAAGTCATGTCACACTTTGCAACCCCATAAACTGCAGCATGCCAGGCTTCCCTAACCTTCACTATCTCCCAGGGTTTGCTCATACTCATCTCCATTGAGTCAGTGATGCCATCAAATCACTTTATGCTCTCTTGCTCGCTTTACCTCCTGCCTTCAATCTTTCCCAGCATCAGGGTCTTTTCCAATGAGTTAGTTCTTCCCATCAGGTGGTCAAAGTATGGGAGCTTCAGCTTCAGCATCAGTCCTTCCAGTGAATATTCAGGGTTGATTTCCTTTAGGATTTTTAGACTTATTACCTATTTCTTATTAATTTTGCATAAAGTGTAAGAGATAGGTTGATTTTACTTATTGGTTTATACTTTATTGATTACACCAAAGCCTTTGACTGTATTCAGTTCAGTTCAGTTCAATTCAGTCGTTCAATAGTGTCTGACTCTGTGACCCCATGAACTGCAGCACACCAGGCCTCCCTGTCCATCACCAACTCCCAGAGTCCACCCAAACCCATGTCCATTCAGTCGGAGATGCCATCCAACCATCTCATCCTCTGTCATCCCCTTCTCCTCCTGCCTTCAATCTTTCCCAGCATCAGGGTCTTTTCCAATGAGTCAGCTCTTCACATCAGGTCGCCAAAGGATTGGAGTTTCAGCTTCAGCATCAGTCCTTCCAATGAACACCCAGGACTGATCTCCTTTAGGATGGACTGGTTGGATCTCCTTGCCATCCAAGGGACTCTCAAGAGAATTGGCATCACCAATTCAATGGACATGCATTTGAGTAGGCTCTGGGAGTTGGTGATGGACAGGGAAGCCTTGCGTGCTGCAGTCCATGGGATCACAAAGAGTGGACATGACTGAGCAACTGAACTGACTGACTCAGGACAGTATAGCTATCCATTTACATTTTATTTTTCATGAATACATAGAGGCAGAAGATAGAAAACAATGAGCAATGTCAGTGAGTAATGTGCAAATTGAGATGATNGAGGCAGAATCGGGGAAAGATAAGGAGGTCGAAGGAGAAAGAAGGGCACTGACAAATGTGTGGAAAACAAGACCAGATCTTAAGAAGAAAAGACTGCTGGGAGAAATTTTCCGTGTGAAGGAACCCAAGACTTGTGAAATAAAGATGGCTGCTACTCAC
Source organism: Oreotragus oreotragus (assembly GCA_006410675.1). NCBI lineage: Eukaryota > Metazoa > Chordata > Mammalia > Artiodactyla > Bovidae > Oreotragus > Oreotragus oreotragus. Next base: position 195,446 of record SJYX01006332.1, on the reverse strand, counting down.
CTGTAAATCTTTTCCTGTGTAGTTCTCTGCTCTGAAATAGCCCCCAGCAGTCATTTTTCAGGGCCGCCAGAACAAGTTATCCCAGACTGGGTGGCTTAAACAACAGAATTTTCTCACAATGCTGGAAGCTAAAAGTCTGAGATCAAAGTGTCGACAGGGTTGATTTCTTCTGAGGACTCTCTGGCTGGTAGATGGCCTTCTCCCTGTGTCTTCATGCGGTCTTCTCTTCGGTATGTACCTGAGTCTAATCTCTTCTTATAAGGACATCAGTCATGTTGAATTAGGACCCACTCCTTTGACTTTACTTAAACTTAATCATCTCTTTTAAAACCCTATTTTAACAAAGATCTGAATACTGAAAACTATGGTTTTTCCAGAGTCATATATGCATGTGAGAGTTGGACAATAAAGAAGGGTGACCACTGAAGAACTGATGCCTTTGAATTGTGATACTAGAGAAGACTCTTGAGAATCCCTTGGACTACAAAGAGATTAAACCAGTCAATCCTAAAGGAAATCAACCCTGAATACTCAATGCAAGGACTGATACCGAAGTCGAAGCTCCAGTATTCTGGCNATATGCATGTGAGAGTTGGACAATAAAGAAGGGTGACCACTGAAGAACTGATGCCTTTGAATTGTGATACTAGAGAAGACTCTTGAGAATCCCTTGGACTACAAAGAGATTAAACCAGTCAATCCTAAAGGAAATCAACCCTGAATACTCAATGCAAGGACTGATACCGAAGTCGAAGCTCCAGTATTCTGGCCACCTGATGTGAAAAGTTGACACTATTGGAAAAGACCCTGATGTTGGGAAAGACTGAAGGCAAGAGAAAAGGGTGCCAGAGGATGAGATGGTTAGATAGCATCACCAACTCAATGGACAAAAATCTGAGAAAAATCTGGGAGATAGTAAAGGCCAAGGAAGCCTGGCGTGCTGCAGTCCATGGGGTCACAAAAAGTCAGACACGACTTAGCCACTGAACAATAATAACTTGAGGTACTGGAGGTTAGAGCTTCAATATATGAAACTGGGGGAGTACAGTTCAGCCCATAACACGCATGCACCCACACCCACATGCTTTACCTCTAGATTTTCAGTAAAGGCACGGTCTGAGATGTCTTAGATGTCTTAGAAATGTGGTAGAAAACGAAAGGCAAAATCGTCTTCCATATATGGAACTGATGAAAGGATAGAAGGAAGAAACAGACCAGGAGGCCAGATGAAGGGCAGCAGACAATTTAGCATAAGCAAGAAAAAAACACAGACAATTGGCATCACCAATTCAATGGACATGCATTTGAGTAGGCTCTGGGAGTTGGTGATGGACAGGGAAGCCTTGCGTGCTGCAGTCCATGGGATCACAAAGAGTGGACATGACTGAGCAACTGAACTGACTGACTCAGGACAGTATAGCTATCCATTTACATTTTATTTTTCATGAATACATAGAGGCAGAAGATAGAAAACAATGAGCAATGTCAGTGAGTAATGTGCAAATTGAGATGATTGCTAAGAAAATTTAGGCATATTCATCTTAAAATTGAAACACAGCTTCTTCTTTTAAATATAATTATTTTGTGAAATTAAGCCTTGTATATTAAGCCTTTTTAATTTCATCTATCTTCATTCAGTTTCGCTTAGGTGATGGTAAGAAATGCTGAAGTGAGTCTGACAGTGAATCAGCTCCATGTCATGTTCTGTGTATTTCAAGGTGATGGATTACAGGCTGAAAAATCATACTATCACTAGATATCACCACTGAATAGGCTAGGGTTGGTCCAAAGTCATTCACATGTCTTTGAACATTAATCAGTGCAAATCTCATAGGTTTAGAGATGAAAAGAATGTCACTGATTATAAATAACCACTCTTTTATATAAAGACTATTTAAATTCTTCAACAGGGAAGATAAAGTAAGATTTTTAAAAAGATATTATGGTAATACAGAATTGTTAATTTGCTACAGTTTACACAACATTTTTTATCCACAGAAAAATTCAAGAGCAGATGTTACATATATACAGCATATCTGCTGTATTCAGAGATGTTAAATCTCTACTGGACTTTTAAAAATTAAGATATTATTTACACACAGTGGAATGCACAGATTAGAGGTGAGATGTTCAATGCATTTTGATACACACATATATATATATATATTCATGTCATCACAATCAACACATGAGATATTTCCATTACCCCATGAAATTTCCTTGTGCTGTTTTGTGTTCAAGCTTCTCTCCTCTACCCAACTTCCCCACTATCACTACTGCCAAACCTGGACCTAGGGACCACTGTGTTAATTTCTATCAAATTAGTTTATTGTTGCCTTCTGGACCTTAACATAAATTAAATCACTTGGTGTTATTATTTTTTAGTCTGGCTTTTCACCCAGCATAATATTTTGGAGATTCATCCCTGCTTCAAGTCTTAGTAGTTTCTTCTTTTTTAATGTGAAATCATTTTCCGTTCTATAAATATGCTAGTATTGCATCATATGTTCTGTCAAAGAACAATTGGATTGTTTTTTGTGCAGAATAGTCCTGTTTCTTTAAGTATCTAGAAGGGAATTTCTGGGTCATATGGTGCATATACACATGCATACACATTGTGCATATACACAGTTTTTATGAAACTGAATGACAGTATTCCAAAGTGGTTGTATTGTTTTATAGTACCACCAGCAAATGTCTGAGAGCTCTTTTTGGTCATTCACAACGTAACTGTTATTTGATGTTGTCCAACTCACCCTCTTCGGCTGAGTTCCCAGGAAAAGCTGACAGCGGAGGACAGTATGCCAGCAGTTCTGCTAGCTGCTGGAGGAATAAGGCCTTCTGTCTTACAGCAGGATCTGTGTGCACATATAGTGTCCATGCACTCCGTAGGATGTGTTCAGTTCAGTTCGGTTCACTCAGTCGTGTCTGACTCTTTGCGACCCCATGAATCACAGCACGCCAGGCCTCCCTGTCCATCACCAACTCCCAGAGTTCACCCAGACTCACGTCCATCAAGTCCGTGATGCCAGCCAGTCAACTCATCCTCTGTCATCCCCTTCTCCTCCTGCCCACAGTCCCTCCAAGAATCAGAGTCTTTTCCAGTGAGTCAACTCTTCGCATGAGGTGGCCAAAGTACTGGAGTTTCAGCTTTAGCATCATTCCTTCCGAAGAAACCCTAGGGCTGATCTCCTTCAGAATGGACTGGTTGGATCTCTTTGCAGTCCAAGGAACCCTCAAGAGTCTTCTCCAACACCACAGTTCAAAAGCATCAATTCTTCGGCACTCGGCTTTCTTCACAGTCCAACTCTCACATCCATACATGACCACAGGAAAAACCATAGCCTTGACTAGACAGAACTTTGTTGGAAAAGTAGTGTCTCTGCTTTTGAATATGCTATCTAGGTTGGTCATAACTTTTCTTCCAAGGAGTAAGTGTCTTTTAATTTCATGGCTGCAATCACCATCTACAGTGATTTTGGAGCCCTCCTAATTAAAGTCAGCCACTGTTTCCCCATCTATTTCCCATGAAGTGATGGGACCAGATGCCATGATCTTCGCTTTCTGAATGTTGAGCTTTAAGCCAACTTTTTCACTGTTCACTTTCAGTCTCATCAAGAGGCTTTTTAGCTCCTCTTCACTTTCTGCCATAAGGGTGGTGTCATCTGCATATCTGAGGTTATTGATATTTCTCCCAGCAATCTTGATTCCAGCTTGTGTTTCTTCCAGCCCAGCGTTTCTCATGATGTATTCTGCATATAAGTTAAATAAGCAGGGTGACAATATACAGCTTTGACGTCCTCCTTTTCCTATTTGGAACCAGTCTGTTGTTCCATGTCCAGTTCTCACTGTTGCTTCCTGACCTGCATATAGGTTTCTTAAGAGGCAGGTCAGATGGTCTGGTATTCCCATCTCTTTCAGAATTTTCCACAGTTTGTGGTGATACACACAGTCAAAGGCTTTAGAATAGTCAATAAAGCAGAAATAGTGGTATCTAATTGTGTTTTCACTTTGTATATCCTAATGATTAATTATGTTGAACATGTTTTCATGTTCTCACTGGTTCTTCAGTATTTTATATAATGAAATATTGGTGCAAGTGTTTTGCCCAGTTTTAGTGGGCTATCTTCCCACTACTCTATTGTAGTAGATGTTTATACAGTATGGTTAAATCCTTTACCAAATACATATAATTTCTTTTTCTGTGATTTTTCTACTCTGACTCATTGATTTTTTGTCCTGAAATCTATTTGCCTATCCTAAGTTCACAAAAATAATGTTCTTAGTTTAATTCTAGAGGTCTCATATGTTTAACTTTTGCATATATGGTCATGATTCATTTAAAATTATTTTCTGCAAAGTCTAAGGTAGGAATCAAAGTTTTTCAAATTATTTGTTGAAAAAACTTTCTTTTATTCAGTGAATTCCTTTAATGTCTCAGATCTATTTCTGATCCTATTCTGTTCCAGAGATCAATTTGTCTATTCTTATACCAACACCCCCTTTAACTTTTGAAATCAAATAGAATAAATACTGCAGCTTTGTTTTATTTATGAAGTTATTTTGACTTTTTAAAGTATTTTACAATTCTATATAAATTGTATAAACAACATGTCAATTTATACCCAAGGTAAGAACACAGAGGTCTGGTTTATGTTAAATCTATCCTAATGCTAAATCATGCTATTTTCTCTATTTTTAAGGTTATTATTATTATTATTCTTTGTCAGCCATGTCATAACTTTTAATACAGATGTCTAGTAACTTTCTTCAAATTATATACTTAATTCCATTTTTATACTGTAATGTTTTACTTTTGAATGTTGAAACTACCTATTTTATGGCCCAGTATATAATATATTTTATTGAATACCCATATGCTGTGGAAATAAATGTACATTCTTTTTAATCATAGAAAATTAATTATTTTGGTTGAGAGTGGTGTAATATAACTATATAATTTGTTAAAAATCATAAAATTATACACTAAACATGGGTATTCATGGGTATTCATATCTTCTGACTGTCTAATTCATATGAACAGATACAAATTGACACCTCAGTATTCAGATGTTATTGTTGACCATATCTTTGTTATTCCAAGAAAATTTAGACATCCTATTATAAAAATCTTTTTTCTTAAAAGTTATAAAACTTATAATTAAATAATGATANACTAAACATGGGTATTCATGGGTATTCATATCTTCTGACTGTCTAATTCATATGAACAGATACAAATTGACACCTCAGTATTCAGATGTTATTGTTGACCATATCTTTGTTATTCCAAGAAAATTTAGACATCCTATTATAAAAATCTTTTTTCTTAAAAGTTATAAAACTTATAATTAAATAATGATATTAGAATGATTTATCTTTTACATTTCTTCATAGCTTTATTATACTTCCCAAGTGTCTGAATGATAAAGAACCTGCCTGCCAGTGTAGGAGAAACAGGAGACATGTGTTTGATCCTTTGGTTGGGAAAATCCCCTTGAGAAGAAAATGGCAAGCACTCCAGTATTCTTGCCTGGGAAATCTCATGGACAGAGAAGCCTGGCAGGGTATAGTGCATAGGTTCACGAAAAGAGTCAGACATGACTTAGTAACTGAGTGCACACACACATAGCTTTATTATAATCTTAATGTTATAAGACATTTGTTATTCTTTTTAATCACTCTAAAGGCATACATTTTTATTACTCTAATATCCCAAAAGTGTAATCGTGTCTTTTATCATTGTTAGTGTATGAAAATGAAGCCATCACTTCATTTTTTGCCATTACTTTACCATCTATTTGCCATCACTTCATGGTAAATAGAAAGGGAAAAGGTGGAAGGTGGAAGCAATGACAAATTTTTTCTTCTTGGGCTCTGAAATCACTGTGGATCATGACTTGCAGCCATGAAATCAGAAGACAACTGTTTATTGGCAGAAAAGCTATTGCAAACCTAGATAGTGTGTTAAAAAGCAAAGACATCACTTTGCTGACAAAGGTCTGTATCATCAAGACTGTGGTCTTTCCAGTAGTCATGTACAGAAGTGAGAGCTGGACAATAAAGAAGGTAGAACACTGAAGAATTGATTCTTCAAACTGTGACTTTGAGCATCCCTTGGGCAGCAAGGAGATCAAACTAGTTAATCTTAAAGGAAATCAACCCTGAATACTCTTTGGAAAGACTGATGCTAAAGCTGAAGTTCCAGTACTTTGGCCACTTGATGCGAACAGCTTACTCATTGGAAAAGACCCTGATGCTGGGAAAGATTGAGAAAAGGTAGGCAGAGGATGAGATGGTTGGATGGCATTGTCTATTCAGTGGACATGAACTTGGACAAACTCCGGGAAATGGTGAGGGACAAGGAAGCCTGGTGTGCTGAAGTCCATGGGGTCTCAAAGAGCCAGACACAACTTGATGACAGAACAACAGTGAACAACAAAAAATGAAGCTTATTTTTGTAGGTTGGTTTTGTATCTGAAACTTTGTTGTGTTCATTTATTAGTTCTAATGGTGTTTTTCATATAAAATATATGAAAGGAGTCTTCAGTGTTTTTCATATATAATGTATAATTTGCAAACAGAGATACTTTTACCTTTTCCTCACTTATTTGAATTTCTTTTATATTTTTCTTGCCTGATTGCTTTAGCTAGGACTTCTAGTACTATATTAAAAGAGAGTGATGAGAGTGGGTACCCTCATATTTTCCAGATTTGAGAGAAAATGTTCTTAGATTTTCATCGCTGAGTATCATCTTGTTGTGAGCTTGTCATGTATGGCCTTTACTATGTCAAGTATGTTCCTTTAATACCCACTTTTTGAGAACTTTTATCATGAAATAAAGTCTTTTCAGGTCATCCAAGGGGTAAAGAACCTGCATGCCAGTGCAGGAGGTATGAGAGACTCAGGTTTGATCCCTGAGTCAGGAATCCAACAAAGTCCCTGGGTCTGGACTATTCTCTGATCATGGCTAAAGGGATTGGAACTATGTTTAGGACCCTTTCAGAGTCTCTCAGACAGATGCTACTCTCTCCCTCTGGGTTCCTAAATGCACAAGATTGCTGGCAGACTATGGCTGTTAATAACCAAATACAAGTCACTTTCAGGATCTCCAAGTGTGCAGCTGAGAGTGTTTCATGCTGAGTCCCTATTCAATCATGAGTCCTCACTTACTGTGACTGGTAACGCCTGGAACCCATTGATAATGCCCTTTCAGAATACAGAATACATAGAGCTTACCTAGTGGCTCTTGGACAGAGGCCAAAAGAAACTGAAGCTGGTTATTAGGCCACTTCAGCATCCACAGCCTAGACTAAGGTCTGTATACCTATTACCTAATGCATGGGTGGGCATGATTTGCCCCAGATCCTTTGGCATATAATGCTGTTGACATGACAAAGTCAAATGAGCCTGCAATGATTCCTTGGGATACCAAGATATTTCTAGGTTTATAGCTAGAACCATGGTCTACTGACCCTGACTAGTTAACAACTGGGTGTTGGCCAGTGTTCTCAAAAATAGCTCTCAATCTTGTGCTGCACTGGGGTTCACAATATCCTACTTGGATTCCAAAAGTTTCCACAAAGGCATTTTTGTCTATGGACAGGTGCAAAATTATTCTTGTTCGAAGGACAACTTGTTGACATTCAACAAGTAGGCCAACTTGTTGACATTCAGGTCTTCCTTAATTTCTATCAGGAATATTTTATAGTTGTCAATGATCAAATCATGTGCATATCCGTAGTTTACTCATAAATATTTCATCTTAGTTGTTTTTTAAACTCCCAAATATTGGTTTCTAATATAGATATATGTGACTTACATCACTATAATAACATTCTAGTCAGAAACATATGGGGGAAGGCAATGGCACCCCACCCCAGTACTCTTGCCTGGAAAATCCAATGGACGGAGTAGCCTGGTGGGCTGCAGTCCATGGGGTCGCTAACAGTCGGACAGACTGAGCGACTTCACTTTCACTTTTCCCTTTCATGCATTGGAGAAGGAAATGACAACCCACTCCAGTATTCTTGCCTGGAGAATCCCAGGAATGGGGGAGCCTGGTGGGCTGCCATCTATGGAGTCACACAGAGTCGGACATGACTGAAGTGACTTAGCAGCAGCAGCAGAAACATATCTAAACATTTTAGTTCGTATAATTTTTAAATAATTTCCTTAGCATATCACAGAGGTACAATTATGTTGTGGGTGACTAGAGTTTTACCTCTTTCTATTTTTTAAATTGTTTTTCATGTCTTATTACATTCTAGACCTCCTGTATGATGCTGAATAGAAGTAGCACAGATAAACATTTTTGCTTTCTTCTTGATTTAGGGAAAACATATTTAGTCTTCCACCATTATGCATGATTTTAGCTCCAGCAATATTTGTAGATGGTTTTTATGATGATAAATTCCATTCTCTTACTAGATTATTGAGTTTTGGCCATGAATAAGTGTGGAATTGTGTTCAGTCTTATTTCTGTACTTGTTTGAAATTATGTTTATTGTTTATGTTTATCCATTAATATGGTATTTTATATGTTGAATTTTTAATGTTAAATCAACCTTACATTTCTGGGTTAAGTCCTATTTATTTTTAATAATGGTAAAGGGTAATTTCTAAGTGTCTTACTCTTTCATGGGTAAAAGTAAATCAGCAAAAGTATTTGTTTGAAAATTATATAGAATTAATATATTGTTCCAATTTTATTTCTTACTAAAAAATAAGCAAAGAGAATAACCCCCCTTTTCCCTCAAATTTATGTTTCCTAATGTTTTATACTTCCCTCTGCTTAAAATATTTTTTATGCTCAGCCATCACAATCTTATTTGTCTAAGCTACACCAGAATTGACATAAACCATTTAATTTCTTTCCTTATCTTCTCACTATAAAGTACTTTCTCCATATTTGAGAAATATAAGCTTCTGCCTATGCCATCCTGAAAATCACATAGCATATTATATTGGCTTTGTATACACACATACACACACACACACACACATATATATATATATATACCATATTTTGACATTCTTTGGTCTTCTATTTCTCCCCTTCATTCAGCATTCA
>SJYX01006332.1:166880-179004 GCA_006410675.1 Oreotragus oreotragus | reverse complement strand
GAAGATGGTGATGGACAGGGAGGCCTGGCGTGCTGCGATTCATGGGGTCGCAAAGAGTCGGACACGACTGAGCGATTGAACTGAACTGAACTGAACTTTATATGTTCACAGATTGTAGAAAGTGATTTAGCATGGGGTTAGAGGCTAAATTCTTCATTACTAAGTTAACATTATGTCTCATGATTTCATTAAACAATTTTTAAAATTTTAAGTTCAGATACAGTTTTTTTTACTTGTTTACTGGAATAATACTTGTCAATCAGAGAGCATTTAATTTACTTTTTATGAAATGCATTATCTCTGTATTTCTGGAATAGTCACAATGCACGCACAAAGCAATAATATTAGTTTTATAAGTTGGGTTAGGAGCTAGATGTGAGGATTCAGAAATTTAAATTCCTGAATTCAGGAATTCAGGCTCCCAACCTGATTATCACTGAACAGTATAACAATAGCATAAAACATAACGATATATTTCACAGTAATTAAATTAATCATAGAACAATTACTGTAACTGAAAGTATGCACTTTTTAAATTGTGACAAAAATATCACTAAATTTAGCATCTTAACCCTTTTTCAGTACAGTTGAGTAATGTTAAGTACATTCACGTTGTTGGGCAACAGAGCTCTTCAACTTGCAAAACTGAAACTCTATACCTGTTTAACAGCAAATCCCCATTTCCCTCTTACCCAGCCTTTGACAATCACCTTTCTATTTTCTGTTTCTGTGGTCGTGACTTCTTTAGACATCTCTCAGAAGTGAACTCATACAGTATTTGTACTTCTGTGACTGGCTTAATTTGCCTAGCATAATGCTGTTGAGGTTATTTCAAGTTGTCGGAATTCCTTCATTTTTAAGGATGAAGAAGAGTGGCTCAGATGAGAGGATAGGAACATCTGAGCTCTCCTCCTTTGGTCAGAGCAAAATTACAATGATTTACATAACAACTAGCACTGAGAATGACCTGAATACCAGCAAAAAACATCTTCTACAAATAAAGACACAAGGGAAAACCCACAAAGACAGGTGGAAGGGGCAGATATGTGGGATAGTTCAGACATACCTCCCCAGACAGGCAACCTGCAAAAAGAAGCATAGTCACAATTGTTTCAAGGATTTCCCCCAAGGATTGAGAAAGTCTGGGAGTTCTGCACCAGGAAGAGGAGCTCTCAGAATGTCTAGTTGTAAAGGCCAGTGGGGCTTGCATTTAAGAGAGCCCCAAGGCTGTAGGAAACAGACTACTCGTACAGGAGGCATGCAAAATCTCACATACTCCAAAACCCAGTTCAGAAGCAGTGGTTTCATGTAAACTAGGTCAGACTCACTTGCTGATCTTGGAGAGCCTCTTGGAGAGGCAGGAGGCAAGTGCAAGTCCCCTAGGGACACAGATGCTGATGGCAGATATATTTTGGAACCCATTTTACCAGGAAGGCACTGGTGGCTCTGGTAAATACCATTTTGGAGTTCTGCAGCTGTGTGTGCTAAGTCGCTTCAGGTGTGTCCGACTTTTTGTGATCCCATGAACTGTAGCCAGCTAGACTCCTCTGCTCATGAGATTTCTAGGCAAGAATACTGGAGTGAATTGCCAAGCCCTCCTCCAGGGGATCTTCCCGACCAAGGGACTGAACCCACATCTCTTATATCTTCTGCATCAGCAGGCAGGTTCTTTCCCACTAGCACCACCTGGGAAGCCCTTTGGAGTACTACCTTTAGCCTATTAGCCCTGGTCTCAAGACTAACAAAGCCAAACAGCCAGCCATTCTGGAACCAAGGTTCACCCACCAATAGCCCACCCCACACACAGTTCCCCTGCCCTAGTGCCTCAATCAGCCACAGTGGAACCAGGCCTCACCTATGAAAGGCTAGCAGCCTCTGTACTAGGCAGTGCCTTACAGTGCCGACCTGGCTGGGGCCAGTCCTGCCTACAAGCACGAGCTGGATAGTATGCTTTGCCACAACAGAAAGGACAGTGCAGTCCATATACAGGGCAACCCTAGACCACATAGCTCTGGTGAAGAGTTGAGTGTGCTGCTGGATTCTGAAAGATATTTACTGCATAAGGCCACACTGAGGCTATGCTCAGCAAAAATAAATGGATGACATGAAACTAAAACAAACAAACAAAAAAAGAAGCAAACAAAAAAACTACACAGTGAAGGAAATTATCAACATAACACAAAAGCAGCCTACTAAATGGGAAAAGATACTCACAAACAATATATCTGGTAAGGAGATTAATATTTAAATTATGCAAAGAACTCATACAACTCAACAGCAACAAAAAACTTGCTTAAAAAATGGGCAAATTCTCAGTATACGTTTTCCCGAAGAAGACGATAGTCAACAGACACATGAAAAAATATCCAGTATCACTAATAACCAAGGAAATGTAAATCAGACCACAATGAGACATCACCTGGTAACTGTCAGAATGGCTGTCAAACAAAAAATGGCAAATAACAAACTTTTGGAAGGAAGGGGAGAGAACATTCCAGCTTTTGTCAGAGGGAAGAGAAAAGGGAGTACAGTAGGTAAGGGAGATTAAGAGACACAAACTCCCTGTTACAAAATTAATGAGTCATAGAGATGAAATGTACAGGATGAAGAATATAGTAAATATATCGTAATACTTTTGTATGATGACAGATGGTAACTAGACATATCATGGTGATCATTTTGTAATGTATAGAAATGTTGAATCACTAAGTTGTGCACCTGGTGCTAATACAGTATTGTAGGCCAATTATACTTCAATTAAAAACCAATATGTAGACACAAGGAGGAAACTGATCAAAATGCTAATGATGATTACCTCTGGGGGTAGAATTATGAGTGATTGTTAATTTTTACTTTATGATTTCATGTATTTTTAGTTGTCTGAAGTGAAAAATATTACTTATAAAATTAAAACACAAGAATAATCATTAAAATTATAAAAAAGAATACAGAAAAAACAAAGTCTGCATAATAATTCAGTGCATGTACATACCACATTTTAAAAATCCATTTATACGTCAGTTGATGTTTGGGTTGCTTCCATCTCTTGGCTGTTTTGAATAATGCTGCAATGAACATAAAATTGCAAATATCTCTTCTAGAAAGTAAGCATATTTTGCCTATTCCATACATGGTTGCTTCATCCCATTAAAAAATTGAGAAATAAGGACTTCCCTGTCAGTCTAGTGGTTAAGCCTCCACCCTCCCACTTCAGGGGGCACAAGTTTGATCCTTGGTCAAGGAATTAAGATTCTTCATGCTTCATGGCAAGGCAAAAATAGATAAATAAATTTTAAAAATAGATTAATATAAATATATTAAAAGAAATAAAAAATTTCTCTACAATTACAGGACATATAATAAACATGAAACAGGAGGAAAGAAAGGCTTTATCTTTGTATTTTCAATTATACTTGGAGAACATAACCACAATAACCAGGAAGGGTTGGAAATTCTCTACATTTTCCCTTACACAATGACTTTTAAATATGGCAAATTGTTGCCACATGTGGGAGATGACAGCTGAAAGCATGTTTAACATCCTCCCTCATCTCTATCTGCACTCTCCCTACAACTCATTAATTGAGCAATATAAGCAGACATAGTGTTATTGTCACACAAAGATTCAAGAGAAATCCTCTCATATCTTATTTTAACCTCTTCATCTTTATTATATATTAGCGCTGCCTGTTCTGTTTATTTCATATTCCTTTGTGGTCACTGATCTTGAATTTCTTATCATGGTTAGGACATAAGCCGAAGAATTGATGCTCTTGAACTGTGGTGTTGGAGAAGACTCTAGAGAGTCCCTTGGACAGCAAGTAGATCCAATCTGTCAATCCTAAAGGAAATCAATCCTGAATATTCATTGAAAGGACTGATGTTGAAGTTGAAACTCCAATACTTTGGCCACCTGATGTGAATAGCTGAGTCATTAGAAAAGACCCTGATGCTGGGAAAGATTGAAGGGAAGAGGAGAAGGGGATGACAGAGGATGAGATGGTTGGATGGCATCATTGACGCAATGGACATACGTTTGAGGAGGCTCCGGGATTTGGTGATGGATAAGGAAGACTGGCATGCTGAAATCCATGGGATCACAAAGAGTTGGACATGACTGAGTGACTAAACTGAACTGAATATATGTAGGGTTTTAATATATGGTTTCAAACAACCATAAGACTTAACATAATTTCACAAAGCAAAGTAGAAATGAATATATTTATTCCATAGACTTACCTTTGCTTGTAGAAAAATGCTCATCTGAGAAATTTTATCAATAACTTTGTTCACTTACCTAATGAAGTAGAGAATTTAAAATAAAGGGAAAAATATTCTCTTTCTTAATGCCTAGTTAGTGCAATATATGTAGCATGTAATTTATTTTACTGGTCATATTGCCTATGCTTTGTTAATTTTAGAACTATCTCATTGTAAAGTATCATTAAAAGTATGAACAATCCTTTCCTCAACATATTAAGATTGTTTTTAAAGTAACTATCTTTACTTCCATGAATTTATTTAAAAAATTCTAATTCTACTGAATTACAAAAAACAAATCTAATATTAAAGTGTATCTTATACACTTTGGATTATGTGATACTTGAAAGAGGTAAACAAAAAAATTCCTTTTATTTTTATCAAATATTAGCTTTTATGTAGCTAAAATAATTTAATTTTTTTTACCCAATTTAATTTAAACTGCATAAGAGTAGAAACACTGTTTAATCTACTTCTGTGCCCTGCAGTGCTAGAAGTGGGTCTTTTACATAGTAGGTAATTAGTGAATATTTAAATAACAATTGAATGAGTGAGCTGATATGATTAACAAATAATCTTCATTATTATTTTTGGCATGCTATTCTATAACTGATAATGGTTTTACTGTTTTATTTTTAAACTGATTTATTTATCAAATATATCCTAAATATATATCTATATCAAATATTTATAAATTCATTGCATGTATATAACAATTTCTTTCTTGGAAGAAAAGCTATGACAAACCTAGCTTTTGTATCAAAGACAGAGACATCATTTTGGTCACAAACGTCCATGTAGTCAAAGCTATGGTTTTTCCACCAGTCATGTAATGATGTGAGAGTTGGACCATGAAGAACTTTGAGCGCCAAAGAATTGATGGTGCTGGAGAAGACTCTTCAGAGTCCCTTGGACAGCAAGGAGCTCAAACCAGTTAATCCTGCTGCTGCTGCTAAGTCACTTCAGTCGTGTCCGACTCTGTGTGACCCCATAGACGGCAGCCTACCAGGCTCCCCCATCCCTGGGATTCTCCAGGCAAGAATATTGGAGTGGGTTGCCATTTCCTTCTCCAATGCATCCCCACAACCAGGCCACGGGGTCTCCGAGTGCGGGCTCCCCCAGCAGCCGGCAATTTCTCCGGCTCCTGCCCCTTCTCAGTTACTCGCGCTTCTGCCCACAATACCTGGAATCGAGCTGCGTCCGCTGAAAAGCGTTTCAAGTCGAATTTGGCCCCCGCGCCGAGCCGGCGAAACAGATCGTGAGCATCCATCTTTACCCAGAAAGCTCCGCAGTCTCACAGCGCCTGCGCAGAGGACTTCCTCTCCCAGAAGGCCTAGGGCGGGGGGAAGTGGCTCGGGGAGAGGGCGGGGCCTCCTGGCTGTGAGACGTCGGGTTTACCGAGTTACGGTCTGTTGTTATTTGTTTGATCAAAAAAATATTTATCCAAATCTTATGCCAGGCACTCACTGTTCTATACTATAGGGATAGTTTGGTAAACAACACTCCAGGAATCTCACCTCAGGAAACTTAACATTTTAGTGGTGATAGAAGATGTTAACAAGCAGAATAATTCCTGAATCAGAAAAGTGATATGAGACAAGGGTAAAAATGGAAACAGGGAGGTCAGTCAAAGTAGAAATGATGGTGGTGGCTTGGACTAGGGTGGTATCTGAGCCGAAGGAATTAAATGGGTAAATTTGAGATATGTTTTGGAGGCAGATCTAAGTGCACCTGATGAATTTCATATGAGCGGAAGGGAGGAATCACTCCTAGGTTTTTTTAAAATCTGGGGTAAGTGACATGCCGATTACTGAGCTAGGAAAGACTGAAGGAAGAACAGCTATTTTGTGTGAGGATGAGGCATGGAAGGTGGAAATCAATTATTATGTTTGGGGCATGTTAAGATGCCTCGTAGATTTCAAATGGCTGTAAAGTCCCAAGTGGGTAGTTGATTCCATGAGTCTGAAGCTCAGGGGGAAAGGTCAGGGCTAGAAAAATAAATTTAGGAGTCATCAAAATATAAATGGTACAATGGGATCATATCAAACAAGCATTTAACTTATTAATTGAGTTATACATATTCAACCATAGAATGTGAGATGTACTTTAAATTGTGTGGCTCCTTTACATTCAAGAAAAGCAAATGTGGAGTGAGGAGGAGATGAGGGCTGAGAGTCTGCTGAACGCTCTGATGGAGTTGGTCCCTAATTCTCTCATAGCAGGAGCAGCATGTTGTTCCAACTGTGTCTGCTCTTTAAAAATAAGTACTTTTCATGAAATGTGAAAGTTCAAGTACTTTTTCATCTATTGCTCAAAGAAAACAATTTATCTCAGCACAGGAGGGGAAAATATCAACTGAGTTTTTAGGAAATGGTCTTCAATTTGGCACATAAATATGGCCACAATCATATGTAAAATCAACATGTATGAAACCACAACTGCTGTCATTTATGTGTGATTTAAGGAATTTCCAAGAATAGTTAATGAGTTTTTTCTTTATGAGCTAACTTTAGAATCCAGTCCCTTTGTAAGTGGTGACAAACCTATATGTAAAAGCATGATCATAAATTGGAGTACAGAATGAAGCAGGGCAAAGGCTAATAGAGTTCTGCCAAGAGAAAGCACCAGTCATAGCAAACACCCTCTTCCAACAATACAAGACTCTACACATGGACATCACCAGATGGTCCACAATGAAATCAGGTTGATTATATTCTTTGCAGCCAAAGATGGAGAAGCTCTATACAGTCAGCAAAAACNGAGTACAGAATGAAGCAGGGCAAAGGCTAATAGAGTTCTGCCAAGAGAAAGCACCAGTCATAGCAAACACCCTCTTCCAACAATACAAGACTCTACACATGGACATCACCAGATGGTCCACAATGAAATCAGGTTGATTATATTCTTTGCAGCCAAAGATGGAGAAGCTCTATACAGTCAGCAAAAACAGAAGCTGACTGTGCCAAATTCAGACTTAAACTGAAGAAAGTGGGGAAAACCACTAGACCATTAAAGTATGACCTAAATCAAATCCCTTATGACTGTACAGTGGAAGTGAGAAATATATTTAAGAGACTAGATCTGATAGAGTGCCTGATGAACTATGGACAGAGGTTCGTGACGTTGTACAGGAGACAGGAATCAAGACCATCCCCAAGAAAAAGAAATCCAAAAAGCAAAATGGCTGTCTGAGGAGGCCTTACAAATAGCTGTGAAAAGAGAAGCAAAAAGCAAAGGAGAAAAGGAAAAATATGCCCATTTGAATGCAGAGTTCCAAAGACTAGCAAGGAGAGATAAGAAAGCCTTCCTCAGCGATCAATGCAAAGAAATAGAGGAAAACAATAGAATGGGAAAGACTGGAGATCTCTTCAAGAAAATTAGAGATACCAAGGGAACATTTCATACAAAGGCTCAATAAAGGACCGAAATAGTATGGACCTAAGAGAAGCAGAAGATATTAAGAAGAGGTGGCAAGAATACACAGAAGAACTGTACAAAAAAGATCTTCACAACCCAGATAATCACAATGGTGTGGTCACACTCACCTAGAGCCAGACATCCTGGAATGTGAAGTCAAGTGAGCCTTAGGAAGCATCATTACAAGCAAAGCTAGTGGAGGTGATGGAATTCCAGTTGCTGCTGCTGCTGCTAAGTCACTTCAGTCGTGCCCGACTCTGTGTGACCCCATAGACGGCAGCCTACCAGGCTCCCCCATCCCTGGGATTCTCCAGGCAAGAATACTGGAGTGGGTTGCCATTTCCTTCTCCAATGCATGAAAGAGAAAAGTGAAAGTGAAGTTGCTCAGTCTGTCCGACTGTTAGCGACCCCGCGGACTGCAGCCCACCAGGCTCCTCCGTCCATTGGATTTTCCAGGCAAGAGTACTGGGGTGGGGTGCCATTGCCTTCCCAGTTGAGCTATTTCAAAACCTGAAAGATGATGCTGTGAAAGTACTGCACTCAATATGTCAGCAAATTTGGAAAACTCAGCAGTGGTCAGTTTTCATTCCAATCCCAAAGAAAAGCAATGCCAAAGAATGCTCAAACTACCACACAATTGCACTCATCTCACACACTAGTAAAGTAATGCTCAAAATTCTCCAAGCCAGGCTTCAGCAATACATGAACCATGAACTTCCAGATGTTCAAGCTGGTTTTCGCAAAGGCAGAGGAACCAGAGATCAAATTGCCAACATCCGTCTACTCCGTCCATTGGATTTTCCAGGCAAGAGTACTGGGGTGGGGTGCCATTGCCTTCCCTGCCAGTTAATCCTAAAGGAAATCAACTCTGAATATTGTTTGGAAGGACTGATGCTGAAGCAGAAGCTCCAGTACTTTGGCAACCTGATGCAAAAAACTGACCCATTGGAAAAGACCATGATGCTGGGAAAGACTGAGGGCAGGAGGAGAAGGGGACAACAGAGGATGAGATGGTTAGAGAGCATCACCAACTCAATGGACATGAATTGGAGCAAACTCCAGAAGACCAGAGGACAGGGAAGCCTGGTATGCTGCAGTCCATGGGATCTCAGAGTTGGAGAAGACTTAATAACTGAACAAAAACAATATAACAGTTTATCTCCATCTGAACAGCTAGATTATTTCTTCATTTTTCTCTACTATAAACAAATTCACAATAATGAGGTGAAAGTGAAAGTGTTTGTCATTCATTCGTGTCTGACTGTGACTCCATGGGCTGTAGCCTGCCAGGTTCCTCTGTCCTTTGAATTCTCCAGGCAAGAATGCTGAAGTAGGTTGCCGTTCCCTTCTCCAAGGGGTCTTCCCAACTCAAGGAGCAAACCTGGGTCTCCTGCTTTGCAGACAGACTCTCTACCGTTTGAGCCATGAGGGGCGCCCCTAAGAAGAAAGTCTTCCCTGACTGGGAATAATAATTTTAGCTAAATCTTTGTGTAGATCACCTCCTGAGAATAAATTCTAGAAAAGATAGCTATGTCAATTTGTCTATGATTTGTGCATACAGAACCCAATTTTCATTCCCTCAAAAACACAGCATATTCTTTTTTCAACTGCATTAATGCATACTTGACAAAATTGTAGTATATTTAAAATGTACAACATAATGCCTGATATATGTCCACATTATGATAGGATTCCTCTCACCGAGTTAATAAAATACCCATCAGCTCTCATATTATCCTCATGACCTCATGTTAGCTTGACTGCGTTTGTAAAGATCCATTTCCAAATAACGATATGTTCTAAAGTACTGGTTATTAGGAATTCCACATATCTTTTGCTGCTGCTACTGCTAAGTCGCTTCAGTAGGGTCTGACTCTGTGCAACCCCATAGATGGCAGCCCACCAGGCTCCCCCGTCCCGGGGATTCTCCAGGTAAGAACACTGGAGTGGGTTGCCATTTCCTTCTCCAATGCATGAAAGTGAAAAGTGAAAATGAAGTCCCTCAGTCGTGTCCGACTCTTAGTGACCCCATGGACTGCAGCCTACCAGGCTCCTCCATCCATGGGATTTTCCAGGCAAGAGTACTGGAGTAGGGTGCCACATATCTTCTGGGAGGATACAATTTAAACCATAATGGTAAACAATCTAGTTGAGCTGTAAATAGTGGTATTACATAGTCTTAAGAATTAAAAAAAAATTAATATTGATTTAACCAAGGGGTACTAAAAGTATGCTTGTGTATACAAAAGAAAAAATATGGGGAGAAAAAAAGCTAAATTCTCAGTAATCTAAAATTAAAAAAAAAATCAAAAGGTAATAATGTGAGCAGTTTAGTACTAAACAGTGAAAGAAATGCCAAGAGAATCAGGACAGTTCAAAGAACCTCTTAAGAATTAAATGTATGCCAATAGAAAGGGATAGGATGTAAAGTTGCTTTTTTAATAATAGCTTTTAGAATTATATGAGTGTAAATATTTATTTTGTATGTGAATGCAACAATATGATAAAATAAAAGCAAATTAACAATCATTAAATACTTGTCTAAAATGTCAAAATTTAAAAGTGTGGCAATCTAAAAGCCTCAAGTTAGGCAAACCAGCTCTGAGACTGTTGTGATCTTATCCAAATTACAAATGGGCTAATGCAATCAATATGCTTCAGTTCAGTTCAGTTGCTCAGTCATGTCTGACTCTTTGTGATCCCATGAATCGCAGCACGCCAGGCCTCCCTGTCCATCACCAACTCCCAGAGTTCACTCAAACTCATATCAATTGAGTCAGTGATGTCATCCAGCCATCTCATCCTCTGTCGTCCCCTTCTTCTCCTGCCCCCATCCCTCCCAGCATCAGGGTCTTGTCTAATGAGTCAACTCTTTGCATGAGGTGGCCAAAGTATTGGAGTTTCAGCTTCAACATCAGTCCTTCCAACGAACACCCAGGACTGATCTTCTTTAGGATGGACTGGTTGGATCTCCTTGCAGTCCAAGAGACTCTCAAGAGTCTTCTCCAACACCACAGTTCAAAAGCATCAATTCTTCAGCACTCAGCTTTCTTCACAGTCCAACTCTCTCATCCATACATGACTACTGGAAAAATCATAGCCTTGACTAGATGGACCTTTGTTGGCAAAGTAATGTCTCTGCTTCCAGGACTGATCTTCTTTAGGATGGACTGGTTGGATCTCCTTGCAGTCCAAGAGACTCTCAAGAGTCTTCTCCAACACCACAGTTCAAAAGCATCAATTCTTCAGCACTCAGCTTTCTTCACAGTCCAACTCTCTCATCCATACATGACTACTGGAAAAATCATAGCCTTGACTAGATGGACCTTTGTTGGCAAAGTAATGTCTCTGCTTTTGAATATGCTTTCTAGATTGGCCATAACTTTCCTTCCAAGGAGTAAGCGTCTTTTAATTTCATGGCTGCAATAACCATCTGCAGTGATTTTGGAGCCCCCAAAATTAAAGTCTGACATTGTTTCTACTATTTCTCCATCTATTTACCATGAAGTGATGTGACCAGATGCCATGATCTTAGTTTTTGGAATGTTGCGTTTTAAACCAACCTTTTCACTCTCCTCTCACTTTCATCAAGAGGCTCTTTAGTTTCTCTTCACTTTCTGTCATAAGGGTGGTGTCATCTGCCTATCTGAGGTTATTGATATTTCTCCTGGCAGTCTTGATTCCAGCTTGTGCTTCTTCCAGCCCAGTGTTTCTCATGATGTACTCTGCATATAAGTTAAATAAGCAGGGTGACAATATATAGCCTTGACGTACTCCTTTTACTATTTGGAAACAGTCTGTTGTTCCATGACCAGTTCTAACTGCTGTTTTCTGACCTGCATACAGATTTCTCAGGAGGCAGGTCAGGTGGTCTGATAGTCCCATCTCTTTCAGAACTTTCCACAGTTTATTGTGATCCACACAGTCAAAGGCTTTGGCATAGTCAATAAAACAAAAATGTTTTTCTGAAACTCTCTTGGTTTTTCGATGATCCAGCAGATGTTGGCAATTTGATCTCTGGTTCCTCTGCCTTTTCTAAAACCAGCTTGAACATCAGGGAGTTCATGGTTCACGTATTGTTGAAGCCTGGCTTGGAGGATTTTGAGCATTACTTTACTAGTGTGTGAGATGAGTGCAATTCTGTGGTAGTTTGAGCATTCTTTGGCATTGCCTTTCTTTGGAGTTGGAACGAAAACTGACCTTTTCCAGTCCTGTGACCACTACTGAGTTTTCCAAATATGCTGGCATATTGAGTGCAGCACTTTCACAGCATCATCTTTCAGGATTTGAAATAGCTCAACTGGAATTCTATCACCTCCACTAGCTTTGTTCATACTGATGCTTTCTAAGGCCCACTTGACTTCATATTCCAAGATTTCTGGCTCTAGATGAGTGATCACACCATCATGATTATCTGGGTTGTGAAGCTTTTTTTTTGTACAGTTCT
>SJYX01006332.1:125274-166600 GCA_006410675.1 Oreotragus oreotragus | reverse complement strand
TTTTCCTCTATTTCTTTGCATTGATCATGGAGGAAGGCTTTCTTATCTCTCCTTGCTATTCTTTGGAACTCTGCATTCAGATGCTTATATCTTTCCTTTTCTCCTTTGCTCTTCGCTTCTCTTCTTTACAGCTATTTGTAAGCCCTCCTCCAACAGCCATTTTGCTTTTTTGCATTTCTTTTCCATTGGGATGGTCTTGATCCTTGTCTCCTGTACAATGTCATGAACCTCTGTCCACAATTCATCAGGCACTCTGTCTATCAGATCTAGTCCCTTAAACATTTTTTTCACTTCCACTGTATAATCATAAGGGATCTGATTTAGGTCATACCTGAATGGTCTAGTGATTTTCCCTACTTTCTTCAATTTAAGTCTGAATTTGGCAATAAGGAGTTCATGATCTGTACCACAGTTAGCTCCCAGTCTTGTTACTAGATTCTAATGATCAATAAGGTATATTAGGCTTTCCTATCCCTTCCTTTTTCTCCCTCCTCCCTCCCTTCCTTCTTTGCCTCAAATCTAATGTGCTTTTTCAGTTTAAGGATTCACTTCTTTTTCACTCAGCACTTAAAAGATATTTTGCTATTTATTTCTGATCTACATAATTTCTAATAAGAAATTCACTGCTAGTTGAATTAATTTTTCATATAGGTAAGCTGTCAGCTTTTTTCTGGATGCTTTCAAGGTTTTTTGCATTTCTTTAATTTTCAGAAATTTAATTATGTTTGATATATATTGTTATGAAGTTCATTGGGGTTATCATGTTTAAGATCTGCTCGTCTTCTTGAAACTGCTAGTTTTTTGTCTTTCACCAAATTTGGGAAGTTTTAAGCTATTATTTCTTTTATTCTTGCTTTCTATGCTATTTTCAAAACTATGTTAAGTCAAAATTTACATATTTTATTATAGTCCTACAGATATCTATTTTATTGTTTGAATGTCTATTTTCTCTGTGTTTTTCAGACTGAGGTTTTTTTTATTGTTCTAGGGTTGCCATGCTCTCCACAAGGGCATCTTCCTGACCCAAGAGTTGAACCCTTGTCTCAGGTATCTCCTGCACTGGCTGGCAGGTTCTTTACCACTAGTATCACCTGAAAAGCCCATATTCTGTCTACAGGTATTTTTCTCTATCATCTCTGTTCTTCTATTGAGCCAGTGCACTGAGATTGTATTTTAGTTATTGCATTTTTTAGTTTTAAAACTTCCTTTGTGTTCTTTATGTTTCTTTTGCTGAGGATTTCTATTTATATATTTGATTCAAACATGTTCATGGCTACTTGTGGAAACATGATGGCTACTCTAAAATCTTTGCCAGATAATTTTCTGTGTTACTTTGATGTTTCATCTTTTGATTATCTTTTTTTATTCATTATGAGAACTTTTGTTCTTCACCTGACTAGTAATTACTTTCAATTAAAATCATAAACTTTTTACAGTAATTTTTACCCTTTTTATTGTACATTGTGAGTTTTAACAAACATATACTGTCAAGTAGCTATCACCAAAATCAAGATATACCAGAGTTCCATTTTCACCAAAAATGTCTCTTTCTATTTTGTGCGTAATCCTTTCCCTTCTTCCTGTTCTTTTACCATTTAAATTATAAGGTCATTTTGTTGATTTCTAAAAAAAGATATTAAAAGCTCTGCTGAGATTCTATTTAGTCTATAAATTTTGGGAGAATTGGCATCTTAATGATATTAGTCTTTCAATATCCAAACATGGAATGTCCTTTCATTCATTTAGATCTTCTTCAATGTCTTTCTATTTTATAATTTTAAACATTAAAAACATCTACAGATATTTTTAGGCTTATACCTTGCTTTTTCAGGATTTTTGATGTTTATGGAAATGGTACTTGTTTTGTTGTTATTCTTTTGTAGCTCTTTTGCTTTGTGTTTAGTTTCAATATCCAACTATTAATTGAACAAATATTTTTGTCTGTTGACCTTGTACACTGACACATCCTGTATGTACTTAGTTCCCGTAACATTGTGAATTTTTCAATTTTTTAATGTAAATAATCATGGATTCTAGAAATACTTTTTTATTGTGCCTTTAATTAGTGCACTTCCTAACTCCTTCACTGAGAGATTTCATAAGATCTATAAAGTGACTTGTTTGCCTTGCTCCTGCCAGGCTTCTCTGGTGGTTCAGCTGGTAAAGAATCTTCCCACAGTGCAGAAGACCTGGGTTTGATCCCTGGGTTGGGGAGATCCCCTGGAGAAGGGAAAGGCTACCCACTCAAGTATTCTGATCTGGAGAATTCTACAGACTGAATAGTCTATGGGGTCACAAAGAGTTGGACATGACTGAGTGATTTTCACTTCATTTTGCTGACCTTAGGTGGCAAGAGTGCAATTTCTCACATGATATGATTTTTTCTTCTTAGTTAATATGGTGAACTACATTGAGTGATTGTTATATCAAGAATCATTGTTGCATCCCTTGGATAAACACCAGAGTTGCAAGTCCCTCTAGCCTATTATCTAATATCAAGATGTTTTTTCCATTTCACTATTTTTTTTTAAAGAAAAATTTAATCAGAATATTGAAAAACTAAAGGTGAAGAAGACAACCCAAATGTCATGTTGAAACCTGTGCTGGATCACTATGGCTCACTAGAAGCATGCAATGCTTTTTCAACTTTAAAAATTTCTTAGTAAAAACTTGTTTCTCATGGAGCAGTGAATTTCCCTGAAACTCCTCAAGTTAGTGACCAACCAGGACAAGCTCCTAGTTTTTCATCCTGTGTATGTTCTTTCATGGCATTATCTTGGCTTACTTCTCCAGCCAGTGTTTTGTTTCACAAATTCTGTGAACCAGCCACAAAGCAATTTTAAGAAACAAAATAACTGTAGCTTCTTTATCTTCATGTTTCCCCCTGTGCTTGCAATATCCCCTGCATGCTCTGTACTCTTTTCTAGCTTATTCTTATTTTTGTTCCAAAATCAAGCAATGGTATATCATTCTACGGTGAATACTGTCATTTTCTTCTATTATGTGCAGGATGTCCTACTCTGTATTTATATAGTATTAAATACCCTGTGTTATGTGAAAGTGTTTAGTCACTCAGTTGTGCCCCACTCTTTGGGACCTCATGGATTGTCACCTGCTAGACTCCTCTGTACAAAGAATTCTACAAGCAAGAATACTGGAGTGGGTAGCCAGTCCCTTCTTCAGGTGATCTTCCTGACCCAGGGATAGAACCTAGATTAGGATCAGAATTGATATAGGATCAAAATTGCAGGCTGATTCTTTACCATCTGAGCCACCAGGGAGTATATTATGTACATAGTGTTAAATATCCTGTATCACAGGTACTTTTTGCTTTTGTGTGCTTATCTGTGCCACTAAATGATAAGCCATTTGAGAAAAAGCAAAAACTAAATATACAAGAAAAGAAATCAGTGTAATTCTTTTTATCTTTCTCAGGATTTAGCACAATGTCAAGCAAAGTACCATGCTTTAAAAAAATGAGAAATTAATGAAGTTTGTGACATTGTACAGGAGACAGGGATCAAGACCATCCTTAAGGAAAAAAGAAAGCAAAAAAGCAAAATGGCTGTCTGAGGAGGCCTTCAAAATAGCTGTGAAAAGAAGAGAAGCAAAAAGCAAAGGAGAAGAGGAAAGATAAACCCATTTTAATGCAGAGTTCCAAAGAATAGCAAGGAGAGATAAGAAAGCCCTTCACAGTGATCAATGCAAAGAAATAGAGGAAAACAACAGAATGGGAAAGACTAGAGATCTCTTCAAGAAAATTGGAGATACCAGGGGAACATTTCATGCAAAGATGGGCTAGATAAAAGACAGAAATGGTATGGACCTAACAGAAGCAGAAGATATTAAGAAGAGGTTGCAAGAATACACAGAATTGTACAAAAAAGATCTTCATGACCCAGATAATCATGAGGATGTGATCACTAACCCAGAGCCAGAAATCTTGGAATGTGAAGTCAAGTGGGCCTTAGAAAGCATCAGTATGAACAAAGCTAGTGGAGGTGATGGAATTCCAGTTGAGCTATTTCAAATCCTGAAAGATGATGCTGTGAAAGTGCTGAACTCAATATATTAGCAAATTTGGAAAACTCATTAGTGGCCACAGGACTTGAAAAGGTCAGTTTTCATTCCAATCCCAAAGAGAGGAAATGCCAAAGAATGTTCAAACTACCACAGAATTGCACTCATCTCACACACTAGTAAAGTAATGCTCAAAATTCTCCAAGACATGCTTTAGCAATACATGAACCATGAATTTCCAGATGTTCAAGCTGGTTTTAGAAAAGGCAGAGGAACCAGAGATCAAATTGCCAACATCTGCTGGATCATCAAAAAACCAAGAGAGTTTCAGAAAAATATCTATTTTGTTTTACTGACTGTGCCTTTGACTGTGTGGATCATGACAAAGTGTAGAAAATTCTGAAAGATGAGAATATCAGACCACCTGACCTGACTCTTGAGAAATCTGTATGCAGGTCAGGAAGCAACAGTTAGAAATGGAAACAGAGCAACAGACTAGTTCCAAATAGGAAAAGGAGTACGTTGAGGCTGTATATTGTCACCTTGCTTATTTAACTTACATGCAGAGTACATCATGAGAAACTCTGGGCTGTAAGAAACACAAGTTGGAATCAAGATTGTCAGAAGAAATATCAGTAACCTCATATATGCAGATAATACCACCCTTATGGCAGAAAGTGAAGAAGGACTAAAGAGCCTCTTGATGAAAGCAAAAGAGGAGAATGAAAAAGCTGGCTTAAAGATCAACATTCAGAAAACTAAGATCATGGCATCTGGTCCCATCACTTCATGACAAATAGATGGGGAAACAGTGGAAACAGCGGCTGACTTTATTTTTTGGGCTCCAAAATCGCTGCAGATGGTGATTGCAGCCATGAAATTTCTTTCCTCCTTAGAAGGAAAGTTATGAGAAACTTAGCATATTAAAAAGCAGAGACATTACTTTGTCAACAAAGGTCTGTCTAGTCAAGGCTATGGTTTTTCCAGTAGCCATGTATGTATGTGAGAGTTGGACTGTAAAGAAAGCTGAGCACCAAAGAACTGACGCTTTTGAATCATGGTGTTGGAGAAGACTTTTGAGAATCCCTTGGACTGCAAGGAGATCCAGTCGGTCCATCCTAAAAGAGATCAGTCTTGGGTGTTCATTGGAAAGACTGATATTGAAGCTGAAACTCCAATACTTTGGCCAAGGGTTAATGCAAAGGGCTGACTCATTTGAAAAGACCCTGATGCTGGGGAAGATTGAGGACAGGAGGAGACGGGGATGACAGAGGATGAAATGGATGGATGGCCTCACCAAGTCAATGGACATGAGTTTGGGTCAATTCTGGCAGTTGGTGAAGGACAGGGAGGCCTGGTGTGCTACGGTTTTTGGGGTCTCAAAGAGTTGAACACGACTGTGTTACTGAACTGAACTGAATGATTGATTGTATTGATTAATCCAGGCCTAATTAAGTTTCACTAGTAAGAACTTTTTGTGGTTGCATATTCTCTTATTTAGCTTTTTGATTTAAAATATATTTAATCACTCCTGGGATAATTATGAGGTTGGCTTAGAGGAAAATTAAAAAGCATTTGGATAAGACACTTTTACTTATTATCTAAATCTGTGAGCTAATGTCAGATTATCAGTTTTGTTTTGCTGGTTGAGAGGGGGCAAAATGTCCCTTTTAAGATTATTTTCAAAATGAAACCTTTAATAAGTGAAAAGTGACAGTCGTGATTGAGAAATTTTATTATTGCTTCAAATAAAGCCTCACATAAATAATTTTTTCTGATTGGTTATTTTATGACTAGAGAATAAAGAAGGTCTGAACAAGCAAATCTAAGAAATTAGACAAATACTGTCCTGATAAACCCAACAGTATCTCTACATGTATCTGGGTTGGAAAAAATAATAAATACTTGATATATATATATTTTTTTTAGAATTTTCTTTTGTCTGATTTATTTTTCAGGCCTTATCAGTGGCATCAACCAGATAGATCACAGGTTTATTTTCTTTTCAGTATTCCTTAAATTTATACATTAAATGTATAAATGGTGAGCTTTACATTAAGCTCACCATCACTCTATATGTATCTAGATTATGCAGTCACTTCCAGAAGTAAGCTCTTCTCTATCGCTATCATTCTTTGCTAATCTTATGTAAGAAAATTAGATTATGTATATGGATGCTAGAGTTGGACTGTGAAGAAAGCTGAGCGCCAAAGAATTGATGCTTTAGAACTGTGGTGTTGGAAAAGACTCTTGAGAGTCCCTTGGACTGCACAGAGATCCAACCAGTCCATTCTGAGGGAGATCAGCCCTGGGATTTCTTTGGAAGGAATGATGCTAAAGCTGAAACTCCAGTACTTTGGCCACCTCATGCAAAGAGTTGACTCATTGGAAAAGACTCTGATGCTGGGAGGGATTGGGGGCAGGAGGAGAAGGGGACGACAGAGGATGAGATGGCTGGATGGCCTCACCGACTCAATGGACATGAGTTTGAGAGAACTCTGGGAGATGGTGATGGATAGGGAGGCCTGGTGTGCTGCGATTCATGGAGTCGCAGAATCGGACATGACTGAGTGACTGAACTGAACTGAACTGATACCAGAACTGAATCGATATATCATTTGAAGCTTTACATTTTTAAATATAATTTATGTCTTAAATAAGTTTATAGTTATACATTCATTTCACATTCCATTAAAATATGAAGTTATTTCTAAATTTCTGATAAAGTATTTGCCTTTTTTACCATACATTTTAGAAAGAGATCTATTTGTCAGATACTATTGTATAAATTAGCCTGGTTTTGCAAGCATAAAATTTCTATAAAAGCATAACTTTACCTTGTTCACACTTCTTTTACAATGTGCTTTAGCACATAATATTGATTCAGTAATATTTGCTAAATGGACAACCAGTGACATTTTTGACTAGGCCGCAGGAATATTCTGACCCAAAAAATATGAGTACGTGCAATTATCTCTTTATCTTTGATTCCTTGGCTATCCCATTATTGAGCTTCGAGTAGTTCACACCTCCAATTCATCCTTGAATGAGTCTCAGTCCATCCTTGATTCTGAACAATCTTATATTCCTCCATACCATTCCTATTATTCACTTCAGCTGTGATCCACTCTATGACCCACATCTCAAAGTTGAATCCTAGTGGTCTTGAGCAAAACTATTGTAGGTGATAGAAGTTTTGAGATTTCAGTGAATTGCCAAATTATTTAAAATAGTGCTCTTGAGGATAACAGATAGAATGTATGTAATCTCAGAGGTTATATGATTCTTCTTCCAAATTCAGACACAAACTAGCTTTATGACATTATAATTAGACCTTTAATATATTGTTTACAGAATGTATATAATAATGACAATTCTGCCTTGATCAGAGTATAGCTATCAGGATAAAATATGTGAGAAATCTGGGTAAACTATAAAGTGCCATGTAAGTTTAAGGATATTAAAACAAACAAACAAAAAGCCCTCCTGGACTAAATGTTTATAGCAAGGTTGCTATACAAAGTCAATTCGCTTTTATACTAATAATGAGCAACAGAAATTTGAAATCAAATACAAAATATTGCTTACATTAGCAATAAAAAAATGGAAAGTTTATATATGAATCTAATGAAATATATATAATAACAATTTTCTTAGCATGGATAATAAAATAAAATAATAAATGAAAATTGATGGGAATTGAAAGGCATGTACAAAATCCTAGCTTCAGAAATCCAAAGAGAATTTTTAAAGTGAATCAGAATATTTTGTAGTCTTGATTTTCAACATTAAAGAAGTCCTCTATAATTTTAACTGATTATTTTACCAGTAATTTTTATTTAACTAAAATCTCTGTGTGCCATAAAGCATCTTTTTGTTGAGGCTAGTGCAAGGAGCAGGGTGATGGTAAAAAATCAAACCGTATTTTTTCTAGAATAAGATCTATTTAATTAGCTTTGTAGAACCAACCCAAAGGCCCTAAATCATCAGGAAAAGAGCAACAACTGTAAAATGATAATATGTTTATTGTCATTTAGGACTTGTCATTTGATGATGAAAAATAAAAATAAAATCCGGAAGCCTATATTAAGCAACTTGGCCAGGATCCCTTCATTGTCATTGCCAGTAAACTATTCCATATTTGCCGCAACAGTCCTGGATACGTCTTCAGCTCAGCTACCTTTTGGACATAAATATCACAAGTTCTGAAAAGCATCCCTCTGCCAATTCCAATAATAAAATCAATTGAAATAGCAGCATTGTTCATTTGGCTTGTGTAACATGCTTGCAGATTCAATATAGAAAACGTCAGTTTGTCCACTGAGGAATTTATATTAATTCAGTTTTCTTTTTATTAAAATTTTAATTAAAGAAAATCCCACAAAGTCCTAGATTATTAAGCTCCACTATTCATCACCGTCTAGTTGGACATGTACATGAGTTTGAGTGAGCTCTAGGAGTTGGTGATGGACAGGAAAGCCTGGCATGCTTTAGTCCATGGGGTCGCAGAGAGTCAGACACGACTGAATGACTGAATTGAACTGATTCATCAGTAGGTGAATAAAATGTGTAACAAAATATCATGATGAATAATAGGGAACCTCAATATTTTAGAAGTTTGTTGAGTAGAAACTAGAAATATCAATATTTTCATTTTAACGTTTCAAATTGTTTTTCTTTATAGAGAATGAAAGCGTGAATTTACCTTTGAGGACATACTACTTAATTTGGGGGAAAATGCTGGTGATTTATATTTTTTCAGTCATACTAATGTAGAACAAGTGCCTAAACATAGTGGAGGAGATTCACATGCAGCAAAATAAATAACAGTTGATATAATATTAGATCATTTTTCAAAATTATGTTATATTTATTTGAACTGAGTTTCTATAAATGCCGTAGCTTTCTTGTGGAGAAATGCTAGATTTCTAACTGGATTTAGATGATCAAATATGTTATTATAGCTGATGAATAATTTTTATTTGAAGACGGTTTGTAATTTTGTTCCTTATTTTCCTCTTTTTGAGCAGGTATGTTGTGTCTATATGTGTTCCTTTTATCTATGTACTGTGTTTACTATTCAGAAATCATTAATTAGGGGACTCCCCTGGGACAAGTGGTGAAGACCTTGTACTCCCAATGCAGGGGGCTCAGTTTCCATCCCTGGTCGATGAACTATAATAGATCCCACATGCTGCAGTGATAACCCTGCATGCCACAACTAAGACCTGGCATAGCCAAAAGAAAAAATAATAATACATTAATTAGAAATGGTGAGAAACGCAAGATAAAAATACGAGCTTCTTTCTACTAAGAGACCCTGTGGAGAGGAATCAGTTATGACATCCTCATTAAGGGTGGAAAGCTCATTCTCAGAGAGGCCCTCTTTGACCACTCTACCTTAATAAAGCCTCTGCTACAATACTTCATATCTCAAAATCTTCTTCTTTTGGGGGGTGTGTTTTCCTAAAAATGAACCCTTATTTATTTTTACACTTGTCTTCTGATGGTATTGAAAGACAACCACTAAATTTATACATGCAGATCACCAAGGAGTCTTACTTTATTCTTATAACTGACCTCACTGTTTTCTTGAGATTCTATATTATTGAAAGAAACTTAAAATTGTCCATTAAATATAGTCTGGCTTCAAACTTTCAGGCTCAGGTAAACTCAGTTTCATATAAATAAGGACTAACTCATGAGAGTTTTGCTTCCTTACCCTTGAAAAACGGTATCAGTTCAGTTCAGTTCAGTCACTCAGTCATGTCCAACTCTTTGCGACCCCATGAATCACAGTGCGCCAGGCCTCCCTGTCCATCACCACTCCCAGAGTTCACTCAGACTCATGTCCATCGAGTCAGTGATGCCATCCAGCCATCTCATCCTCTATCGTCCCCTTCTCCTCCTGCCCCCAATCCCTCCCAGCATCAGGGTTTTTCCAATGAGTCAACTCTTTACATGAGGTGGCCAAAGTACTGGAGTTTCAGTTTTAGCATCAGTCGTTCCAATGAACACCCAAGACTGATCTCCTATAGGATGGACTGGTTGGGAACTTGCAGTCCAAGGGACTCTCAAGAGTCTTCTCCAACATCACAGTTCAAAAGCATCAATTCTTTGGCACTCAGCTTTCTTCACAGTCCATTTCTCACATCCATAGAGAAATGGTATAGCTATTGGGAAATTGGNCCCAAGACTGATCTCCTATAGGATGGACTGGTTGGGAACTTGCAGTCCAAGGGACTCTCAAGAGTCTTCTCCAACATCACAGTTCAAAAGCATCAATTCTTTGGCACTCAGCTTTCTTCACAGTCCATTTCTCACATCCATAGAGAAATGGTATAGCTATTGGGAAATTGGCTATTCATTTTCCAAGTGTGGTGCCACATGAAAATGATTGGTCAACCTGTTTATCCTTCACCCAGAGTCTTGTAGCATTTTATGGTGGATTTCATGCCATGGGGATTATTAGAATACCCAAGTGTAAATGTAACTGTGAGGAAACAAATGAGATAATCTGGCCCTTATAACTACAAAGATAAGATTGGGCTTGTAGGTTTTCTAAGGGGCCACATCACCAGCAGTAAAATATCTAGCTATAACAATAAAATATCATAGCTATGCTTTCCTTCCCTTCCATCATCATTGAATATTTGGTAAAATTTTAAATCACAGCTTTACCTGTATAATCTTATGTATTTATATAAATACAGAGTTTGGTTTCTCTACCAGTGTAGTGTATTATGTAAGTTTTGCCCCATGTGGTAATTTATTTGAGTATAATAGCAACAACATGAATGAAGGAAGGTAGATGTCTATTAAAAGGTCTAGGTCAACTTAATGAAGAATAAAACTAGAAGACTGGCTGAGGATAGATTTGTAGAAATGTATTAATACACTAGGGATTACTAGAAACACATAGAAAAAGGGGAAGGGGTGAATTTTCCCTAAGGTAAAAATTCAATAGAATTTGAACTCAATTTTTTTCTTTTTGTAATAAGTACAGAAAAGAATGCAAATTTAATGGCTGATGGAGTCTCATATAAATTTAACCCACTCAGAATTTTTGGATATTTATTCTTTCACAATTGTCATTCTTGATTTTATATTGAAATATAGATTTTAATTGATCTTAAATCTCTAAGGAATTCAAGAAAGTAATGGAGGCTGAATGATGCCTGGGATTTTGTTCATTTAGTATTTCTATGTGTCAGTTTTATTGTGTTAAAACATATATAATATAAAATATTATTTTAATTATTTTTGAAGTGTGTAGTTTGTCAGTATTGAATATTTTTATATTATCGTGCTACCATCACCACATCCATCTCTAGAACTTTTATCTTCCCAAATTGAAGCTCCATATCTATTAAATAATAACTCTCTAATCTTTCCCCTCCAAGCCCCTGGCAACCATTCTTCCTCTATCTCTATGAATATGTCTACTGTGGATATTTTATATAAATGAATTTGTACAGTGTTTGTCCTTTATGACTGGCTTATTTCACTTAAAATAATTTTCTTAATGCCCACCCATGTTGTAGCATATGTCAGAATTTCCTTTTTCAAGGTTCAATATTACTCCATTATTCGTGTATATCATACTTTGTACATCAATTTTCACATCAATAGACACTTGGATTATTTCTAGCTTTTTGCTATTGTTAATTATGCTTCTGTAAAGAGGGGTATATAAGTAACATGTTTCTCATTTCATTGTTTTTGGATATACACCAAGAATTGTGATCATTGAGGCATATGGCAGTTCTATTTTTAACTTTTTCAGAAACTGTCCAACTTTTTTGTAGTGTTTGCACCACTTTACATTCCCACCAGCAATCTACAAAGGATCCAATTTTCCCATATCTTACTGCTGCTGCTAAGTCGCTTCAGTCGTGTCCGACTCTGTGTGACCCCATAGACGGCAGCCCACCAGGCTCCCCCATCCCTGGGATTCTCCAGGCAAGAATACTGGAGTGGGTTGCCATTTCCTTCTCCAATGCATGAAAGAGAAGAGTGAAAGTGAAGTCGCTCAGTCTGTCCGACTGTTAGCGACCCCATGGACTGCAGCCCACCAGGCTACTCCATCCATTGGATTTTCCAGGCAAGAGTACTGGGGTGGGATGCCATTGCCTTCCCCAATATCTTACTAGTGCTTGCTAATTTTGTTGTTGTTTTTGCTTGTTTTATAACAGCCATTTTCATAGATGTGAAGTGATATCTCACAAGGGATTTGGTTTTTGTTTTCCTAATGAACTAGTGGTGCTAAATATCTTTTCATTTGCATATTTTTGGAGAAATAACTATGTAAATCTTTTGCCCATCTTTTAACCAAGTCTTTTGTTTTCTTGAGTTGTAAGAGTTCCTTATATATGTGTGATATTAACGCCTTATCAGATAAGTAATTCACAAATATTTTGTTTCATTTTTTGGGTTCCTTTTTCACTAACTTCATAGCATTCTTTGGTGCTCAAAAGGTTATTTTTTAAATTTAAATAGTTCAGTTTATCTATTTTTTTCTTATGACATCTGTTTTTGAAGGCATATTTAAG
The DNA here is from genome assembly GCA_006410675.1 of Oreotragus oreotragus. Classification (NCBI taxonomy): domain Eukaryota; kingdom Metazoa; phylum Chordata; class Mammalia; order Artiodactyla; family Bovidae; genus Oreotragus; species Oreotragus oreotragus. The sequence goes on along the minus strand of SJYX01006332.1, from coordinate 154,028 downwards.
GAACCATTGCTAATTCCAATGTCATGAAGCACTTTCCCTTATAAAGTTTTGATCTGTATAGTTTCATGTCTTATACTTACGTTATCTATTTTTGACTTCAATATAGTTTTGTATATTCTTCTGTTGGGTGGGCTAAAGATGAATTCTGAGAGCAGCATTATGTAAAGTGCTGAGAAGGGAGATAAAAAACGTAGAAAATATTACACTTGCCCATAAGAATCTTGTAGACTGGAAATAGAGATAAGATGGACCAATATAACACTGTGATATAACAATTTCCAGTACATAATTGGAGACGGAAATGGCAACCCACTCCAGTGTTCTTGCCTGGAAAATCCCATGAACGGAGGAGCCTGGAAGGCTGCAGTCCATGGGGTTGCTGAGGGTCAGACACGACTGACGTCACTTTCACTTTCAAAGATCAGTTGCATTCATCTCACATGCTAGTGAAGTAACGCTCAAAATTCTCCAAGCCAGGCTTCAGCAATATGTGAACCGTGAACTTCCTGATGTTCAAGTTGGTTTTAGAAAAGGCAGAGGAACCAGAGATCAAACTGCCAACATCCGCTGGATCATCGAAAAAGCAAGAGAGTCCAGAAAAACATCTATTTCTGCTTTATTGACTGTGCCAAAGCCTTTGACTGTGTGGATCACAATAAACTGTGGAAAATTCTGAAAGAGACGGGAATACCAGACCACCTGACCTGCCTCTTGAGAAACCTATATGCAGACCAGGAAGCCACAGTTAGAACTGGACATGGAACAACAGACTTGTTCCAAATAGGAAAAGAAGTACTTCAAGGCTGTATATTGTCACCCTGTTTATTTAACTTATATGCAGTGTACATCATGAGAAATGCTGGGCTGGATGAAGCACAGGCTGTAATCAAGACTGGGTGAGAAATGTCAATAACCTCAGATATGCAGATGACACCAGACTTATGGCAGACAGTGAAGAGGAACTAAAAAGCCTCTTGATGAGAGTGAAAATGGAGAGTGAAAGGTTGGCTTAAAGCTCAACATTCAAAAAACGAAGATCATGGCATCCGATCCCATCGCTTCATGGGAAATAGATGGGGAAACAGTGGGAACAATGTCAGACTTTATTTTTGAGGCCTCCAAAATCACTGCAGATGGTGACTGCAGCCATGATATTAAAAGATGCTTACTCCTTGGAAGGAAAGTTATGACCAACTTAGATAGCATATTCAAAAGCAGAGAAATTTTTTTGCCAACAAAGGTCCATTTAGTCAAGGCTATAGTTTTTCCAGTGGTCATGTATGGATGTGAGAGTTGGACTGTGAAGAAAGCTGAGCACCAAAGAATTGATGCTTTTGAACTGTGGTGTTGGAGAAGACTCTTGAGAATCCCTTGGACTGCAAGGAGATCCAACCAGTCCATCCTAAGGGAAATCAGTCCTGAATATTCATTGGAAGGACTGATGTTGAAGCTGAAGCTCCAATATGGATGATGGATGTCATGATCTTAGATTTTTGAAAGTTGAGATTTAACCCAGCTTTTTCACTCTCCTCTTTCACCTTCACCAAGAGGCTCTGACAATCAAATCGAGCTGATAATTGAAAACAATCACCATTATACCACATGGGAGATAGTCAACATGCTTAAAATATCTAAATCAAGTGTTCAAAATCATTTGAATCAGTTTGGTTATGAAAATCAGTTTGATATTTGGGTTCTACATAAATTAGATGAAAAAATCCTTATTGACTGTATTTCTGTTCTTAGAACAAAATGTGTGGCTGATGAAAAGTGGATACTGTACAATAAAGTGGAATGGAAGAGATCATGGGACAAGTGAAATAAACCACCACCAACCACACTAAAGGCCAGGTCTTTATCCAAAGAAGGTGATATGTATATGGTGAGATTGGAAAGGAGTCTTCTATTATGAACTCCTTCCAGAAAATCAAATGATTAATTCCAACAAACATTTCTTCCAATTAGACAAACTAAAAGGACTCAGTGAAATGTGTGCAGAATTAGTCAACAAAAAATGTATAATCTTCCATCAGAATAATGCAAGACCACATGTTTGTTTGATGACCAGGAAAAAACTGCTACAGCTTGGCTGGGAAGTTCTGATTTATATGTTCTATCCACCAGATATTGCACCTTTGAATAGCCATTTATTTCAATTTCCACACAATTGTCTTAATGGAAAAAACTACAATTCCCTGGAAAACTGTAAAAGTCTCCTGGAACAGTTCTATGCTCAAAAAGATAAAAAGTTTGGGTAAGATGGAATTATGAAATTGTCCAAAAAATAGCAGAAGATGGTCAAACAAAACAATGAATACCATTGTTCATTAAAGTTCATTGTGAAAATGAAAAAAAATCTGTCTTTTGTTTTTACTTAAAAAAACAAGGGAACTTTTTGGCTAACTCAATATTTGATGTAAGGGTCCATTCCATCTCTTTTCTTGTGTATATGGATATTCAGTTTTCCCAGCATCGTTTGTTGAAATGACTCTCCCTTCATCTGTATGTATTTATAATGAGTTTAAAGTGGATATTACCAGAAGTGGTAGTACTATAGTGCTAGTGCTATCATTTGAAATAGTTTCTAGTATAGAGTATATTTTGAATAAGAAAGATTTTATGATTGCAGATAATGAGGATAGACTTACATTTGGAGACAATTTTTCTATATCTATAACAAAACACATTTGAGTTATTTTTATGTTATATTCTATACTTAAGCTTACTTTATGTATTTCAAATTAGTATACATTCAAACTGTAGGTTACCTTAACTTCCAAATCCAAAAAAAATCTCATAATAAAATCACATCTAAATGCATATTAGAATATGCTCTGTAAACAATAAAAACTGATTTAAAACAAATGATTTTTTTGCATGTGAAATTTTAGAGCCACATTATAAATTTTGTTCCTTCTTTATAGAGTTAATTGAGCACTTTCTGTTGATTTAAGGATGTGAAAATCCCCATAAGTGAGAGCACTATTAGTATAGAACATCTAATATATGCAAAGTCTCTTTTAAGTAGAATACAGTGCATAGCTTAAAAATCCAAAATAAAAAGAATCCAAAATAGCAAAGGCTAAAATTTTCAATTACAAAGATAATACATTTTAATTTAAATGTACTTGTAATGTGAATAATTTATAAACTCAAGGACTTTTTTGCAATGTGGTTTATTCATGCCTTTAAAGTTTAAAAAATGCTATCATTAACTATTGAATATGATTTAAAATTTTATTAAAGCATACATTTGGAAGCATAAGGGCATGTTTCTCATATCTCAATATATTTTAAATGGCACTGTGATAACATGTCTTGTCATCATTGAATGTTCTTCAATACTTTTTCACTGAACTTTAAGTAAAATTAAGTCTACTGATGAATTTGCATGTAGTCTACTGATTAGCTTGGTTTGATTCAGCCTCCTACATGATAGCAATGATAAAATACAGATAAAATATATAAAATGCATCATTTTGAAGGCTTTGGATAATGATCAATATATTACTAAACTACTATATAAAAAGGTATAGATTGATACTGATAGCCATATAAAACAATGAAATAGAACAAATATCTAGAAATAGACCTCCATGAGTATGACCAATAATTTTGAAAAATATGCAAAGAAAATGAATTGATTAATAATAATTCTTCAATATATGGTACTGAAAGAATTGACCACCATACATAAAACATGAATTTCAATCTATATCTCACATAAATATAAAACTTAAAATGGATCTAGACTTTGAAATACAATATACAATTAAACAATTAGGGAAAAGATCTTGGGAGACAATCTTTGTGAACTTTTGTTAAGTTACAAGTCTTATTACAATGCCAAAAGTCTAAACCATGAAAGAAAAGAAAAACATTGAAATTTATAAAATTTAAAACTTGCAGCATCAATACTACTACCTACAAATCTAGTAAGCATATTCAACAGCTTTTTGCACATTATAATATGTATACTTTCTACTACAGAATACACATACTTATTATTAGGCTTCTCTATGAGAAAAATGGAAGTGATTTCACTGAAATACACTTACATACACAAATATGTACTCTTCCACTATTTCTTCACCTTTAAGCATATCCAAAGATATATTCACTGACATGAATATATCCTTGGATATGTTTTGGTGAAGCTTTAAGATGAAATGATTCTTAACCCAGATAGATAAGAGAATTACATCATGTTGCAATGAACACTTTTCAATAAATTACTGTGACTTCATGAAACTGACCTTTCTGTAGTATTACTATTATTATCTCTCTTCAGTGATAGAAAATATATTTACCTTCAACATGAAAATTCAGTTCAGTTCAGTCACTCTGTCGTGTCTGACTCTTTGTGACACTATGCACTGCAGCACTCCAGGCTTCCTTGTCCATCACCAACTCCTGGAGCTTGCTAATATGAAATTAATATGAAAACTAGTTTATCTAAATTCCTGAAATTATAAGTTTCTCCCCCTATAGGCTGATACAAATTTATTTTTTCAACAGGTATATCTGTGAGTAATTCCCCTTGCATTAACTCCTCAATATGAAATGACATCCAAGCTTTTAGTCATATTATAAACTCTTTGGATTCCATTCTTCCAGCTTCTTGGATTAATGTACTTCCTTAAAAACCTGAAAGTTTGAAATTATACTCAAAATATTTAACAATGCTACTTGAAATATACACGCTAATAAAAATGGACAAATGCCAAAGTTCTGGAGCTGTGTTATAGAGGTTCCAGCTTTCCATGTATTAACCTTTTCATTTATAGATCTTGGGAAATTTTAGCAAAAGCGAGCACATCAGTGTCAGGTGGGGCATAACAAGAGAGGTTAGGATAACAGCTAATTGGCAAATGTAATCGCAATATTCTGACACTGTATACAGCCTTGCAGACATGTTTCATCTGGAGAACATTCCTACTTGGCAAAGAAACACATTTATCAGCACTGTAAAATCTACTCTCATCAGAAAGCAGGAAATGGTCTGTCTCTTCTTTCTCATGGAACATAGTACTTGCTACCTCACATATGCATCATGTTATATATTGCCTCATATTGCAGACATGTTTTTGTAACAGGACCTAAAGTTTCACATAGTGGATCTAATAACATTGGGAATAATAAATCCCTCGAATTCAAGGAAGATGCTTCATGCATTTTATTTTAACATTTTGTATCCTCAGACTGGAATGTGGAGCAGACTAGTTAATAAATATTTGTTTTTTTTTTAATTAAAACATCTCATTGCTATTTATTTATACATAGACAATACTTTATGAAAAACTTGATTTTTGCTCTTAAATTGTATGTGTTGGGTTTCTTAGTGATCAAAAACACATTCATTATTTTTTCAACTCAAATTCTACACTAAGGTTGCTTATGGAATTACATCCTAGTGTCTAGCATTTTAAAAATGTTTATATGACTGCTATTTTTTCTACCAGATAAATCAAGCAAACTGTTAGTTACATCACCTTGACATGCTATGTGAGTCAAAATTCAAAGCACTGATAAATGTTCAGGAAAATAAAGGTCTTCCAATCACACAAAAGAAAGTGTTATACTCAAACTCATCTCCATTTTTTCCCACAAAATGCTTCCTCTATTTTAATCACTTAAAGTAGGGTAATCAATGAGTAAATATGTTAGGATAAAATAAAGCAATTCTTTTATCGATATTACCTATAGAATAGAATGCAATGTGAAAAACTGCTATTTGTCAGAAATAGAAGCTGCCCTGTAGCTTAGGTACATATTCTCAAGAAAACTTTTTTTTTTTCTAAAAATCTAAAGTCCCAGTGAAGTAAGCAAATGCATCTATTTTGGTTCCTGATTTCTCTTTTTATGTTTGTTCTCTCTACCCTTCCATTTACACTTTGCTTAATCTAATTTATTTTTTACAGTTAATATATTAGCACATTCAGGGACTTCCCTGGTGGCCCAGTGGCTAAGAATCTTACTGCCTATGCAAAAACCAAGGGTTTGATCCCTGTTCTGGGAAGATCCCACATGCCATGGTGAAGATAAACCCCTGCACCACAGCAACTAAAGATCACACATTTGAGAAACTGCACACTCAGTTGACAAAGAAGCTGCCTGCAATGTGGGAGACCCGGGTTCAATTCCTGGGTCGGCAAGATCCCCTGGAGAAGGGAACGGCTACCCATTCCAGTAGTCTAGCCTAGAGAATTCCATGGAGTCATAAAGAGTCAGACATGACTGAGCGACTTTCACTTCCCTTCACTTCAAACTGATACTGCTGAGCCCACATGTCCTATAGACCATGCTTCACAACAAGAGAAAAACCCACACACAGCAATGAAGACACAGAGCAGACTTAATTAATTAATCATGTTGGCACATTAACATCTATATTCAGATCATTATGAGTGTTCAATAGCACTTTGGGCAAAGTTTGACAAAATTTCACGTAACGAAAAGCAAGCAATATTCTTGGACATATGAATATGTGTGTATGTGTAATGAGAATACATACTATAGTGAGATGCACATATCTTTATACAATTTGTTTAGTTTTTACAAATGCATACTTCTCATCAAACAATACTCCAAGCTCTATACATTACTTTTTCATGACCGAAGAAAATTCTCTGTGCCCCTTAGATTCAAAAGCACCTTCATAGTCAAGCCTTGCTCTGATTTCTGCCTCTATAGATGAGGTTGTCAAGTCTAGAATTATCATATAAATGTTATAATATAGTGTGCACTCTTGCGTATGATTTCCTTTGTTCAGTATAATGTTTTGGACATTCATCCATGTAGCAGAATGATTCAGACAGCACTCCTTATTTTTAGTGTTGAGTGGCATTTCTCTGTATGAATACATCAAAATTTTTGTCCATTCTTTGGTGTTGAACACNAATTATCATATAAATGTTATAATATAGTGTGCACTCTTGCGTATGATTTCCTTTGTTCAGTATAATGTTTTGGACATTCATCCATGTAGCAGAATGATTCAGACAGCACTCCTTATTTTTAGTGTTGAGTGGCATTTCTCTGTATGAATACATCAAAATTTTTGTCCATTCTTTGGTGTTGAACACTTAAATTATGTTCAAGTTCTGGCTTTCATGAACAAAGTTACTATAATCTTTTCTGGACAATTTTTAAAACAGAAGCATTCATATAGTCATGGAGTTCAGTTTGATGCTCTAAGAAAACCTAGACAGGTGGGGTGGAGTGGAAAGGAGGTTCAAGAGGGAGGTTCTGTTCAGTTCAGTTCAGTCACTCAGTCATGTCCAACTCTTTGCGACCCCATGAATCGCAGCACGCCAGGCCTCCCTGTCCATCACCAACTCCCAGAGTTCATTCAGACTCGCGTCCATCGAGTCAGTGATTCCATCCAGCCATCTCATCCTCGGTCATCCCCTTCTTCTCCTGCCCCAGAGGGAGGGGACATGTGTATTCCTACAGCTGATTCATGTTGATGTATGGCAGAAACTAATGCAATATTGTAAAGCAACTATCCTCCAATTAAAAATAAATAAATAAATAAAAACCAGTTCTCTTCTAAGTATATCATCCTCCAAAATCCCAATTGAAATAAGAAACTATTTTAATTGAAAGAAATGAAAATGTAACATATCAAAATGTGTGGGATATGGCTATAGTTATCCATTGAGGGAAATTTTGGCCTAAAATACATACTTTAGAAAAGAAAGTATTGGAAAATAACATTTTAAAATATATAATGTAAGATTCAGCAAATAAAACTAGAAAAAGAACAAATGAAACCCAGGCAAATTGAGGGAAAGAAAATAATAGATATTAAAGTAGAAATCAGTAGACTAGAAAAAAAACAGGGGGCCGTCCTAAGACGGCAGAGGAATAGGAAAGGGAGACCACTTTCTCTCCCACAAATTCATCAAAAAATCATTTGAACGCTGAGTAAATTCCACAAAACAATTTCTGAACACTGGCATAGGACACCGGGCACCCAGAAAGGCAGCCCATTGTCTTTGAAAAGAGGTAGACCAAGATATAAAAGATAAAAAGACAAAAGAGTTAGAGATGGAGACCCATCCCGGGGAGGGATCGCGAAGGAGGAGAAGTTTCCAAGCACCAAGAAACCCTCTCACTGGCGGGTCTGTGGGGAGTTTTGGAATCTCAGAGGGCAACAGAACTGGGAGGAAGAAAAAAAAAACAAAACCCGCAGATTACATGCCTAACTGCAACTCCCAGCAAAGAAGTCGCCCAGATGCTCGCTTCTGCCACCAGCAAGTGGGGGCTGAACAGGGAGGTGCTAGCTGCATTGCTAGGGTAAGGAGCAGGCCTAAATACCCTGAAGACAATCTGAGGGAGCTAACGTGAGGTAGCAATCCAAACTGTGGGTTAGCCACAGGGAGAGAAAATAAAAAGAGAGAAAGAGTGAAAGAGAACTTTCCCATGACAAGCTCTAACTTAAGGCACAGCTGGGCCTGCTCACAGAATAAAAAGGCTGAGTGAATACCAGAGGGGAGCTAGCCATCTGCGGACCGGCCCATCCCCCACTGGAGGCAGAGAGGCAGGCGGGTGACAGCCAGAGCCAGAAGTCAAGTGGCTGAACAGGGAGGTGCTAGCTGCATTGCTAGGGTAAGGAGCAGGCCTAAATACCCTGAAGACAATCTTAGGGAGCTAACGTGAGGTAGCAATCCAAACTGTGGGATAGCCTCAGGGAGAGAAAATAAAAAGAGAGAAAGAGTGAGAGAGAACTTTCCCATGACAAGCTCTAACCTAAGGCACAGCTGGGCTCACGGAATAAAAGGACTGAGTGAATACCAGAGGAGAGCTAGCCACCTGCGGACCGGCCCATCCCCCACTGGAGGCAGAGAGGCAGGCGGGTGACAGCCAGAGCCAGAAGTCAAGGGGCAATCTCGGCCCCAGAGATGGCATCCTCTACCAAACTGCGAGCAGGTTCCCAGTTGCTAACCAAGTCTTCCTGTGATCCTGGATGGTTGACATACACCAGTAGAGAGGCAGGCGGGTGACAGCCAGAGCCAGAAGTCAAGGGGCAATCTCGGCCCCAGAGATGGCATCCTCTACCAAACTGCGAGCAGGTTCCCAGTTGCTAACCAAGTCTTCCTGTGATCCTGGATGGTTGACATACACCAGAAGGGCTGCAGCCAGAAAAGATCAGCTCCCCAGAGGAGACACACAGCACTCCTGAGACAGCATTCCCACTGCACACCCAGGAAACCAAACAGCTGAGACAGAGGAGATAAGACACCACCCACTTGGGGAGTGTGCTCGCCAAGCGCCTGGTCACCTGAGCTGCTTGGACCTGGGAAGGGCACAAAACTCAAGCCCAACCGAGTCTGTGCCTTTGTGGAATACCTGAGAACCTTAACCTGAGTGGCTTAGACCTGGGAAGTGCACATAACTCAGTAAATTTTGATGATATAAGATGTAGACATAATAATATGTGATTATGATGTAAATTATAGACAAAGATTAAAAACAGGGTCAAGGAAAAATAATACCTTAAGGGTGTATTTTACAAGTGATTCTTTGGTTTAATTTTGTCTAGCATTATTATGGCAATATGTGAACAAAAGTCAATTTAAGATTCTGTTATTCTGTATACAAATCACTGTACATTTAATTATGTCTCACATCTTTTAAGTGTGGAGAATTATTTGTAGCCTGTGTCTATGAGGTTTTCTTAGTCATTTGTATAATATCACTGGAAGGAAATACCATGATAAGTGTAGAAGTTAGAATTCTCATGAAAGAGTACCATAGTGCCTCCTGACTTTGATCTATAGAAATGACACTAAATTTAGGACATTTTTAGGACCAAATTTATGTTTGAGATATGTTACTATCTCACATACTTTGTGGTCATTTTGAAAAATATAGAATCAGTGTTTTAAATTCTCTATTAGTGTAAAATCAGTGTCTAAATGAACTTAATCATTTTGCAATAGATAATACAATCATTTGTATGGACACAACCTCCGGATAGAAACCCTCATTGGAATTTTGTTTCTTACAGTTCTTAGAAGAGAATTTCAGTTAACAATGGTAGAGGTGCAGGGGCAAAAACCTGACCCTTGACAACAGGGCATCCTCTTCCAGAAACTGCCCTTGACTCTGGCTGAGTGAGTCAAGGCCAAAGAGNACCTCCGGATAGAAACCCTCATTGGAATTTTGTTTCTTACAGTTCTTAGAAGAGAATTTCAGTTAACAATGGTAGAGGTGCAGGGGCAAAAACCTGACCCTTGACAACAGGGCATCCTCTTCCAGAAACTGCCCTTGACTCTGGCTGAGTGAGTCAAGGCCAAAGAGTCTTCCTTTCATGGGCGCACACAACTGGAGCTTCCCAGCCCCGCTTCTCCTGTGGCCCAACCCACTTACAATACAACTCCCAGTTAAGCAGGCTGCATTTGAACTTGTGGTCATGGCCTCCATATTTCAGAGTGGGGGTAAAAAAAAAAAAAAAGGAGGAAGATTCTTTCCTCAGTGCTTCGTGGCAGCTTAGCCGGTGAGTGGAACTTATGGTGCGATTACAACACATAGACGCCCGAGTGTCCTAATAAAGTAACACCCTTCCTCCATATAACGAAAACTGTTAATATACTTAGGTAGGATAAAAAGGACTTCCTATCCCAATTTTTCGTATAAAAATTAATTGAAGTAAAAAGATGCTACTCCAAGACTCCCTCCCAGTGTTACATGTCATATAATCAGCAGACTTTCTCGTGCCCAACACTCTTGCAGTATGCCGCTTATTTTAGCACCTAAGAGAAAATATAAGGCAGATGCCGTAGGTGTACATACCTAACCAGCACGAAAATCGCCAGGGAAATCACCAAGGTGACCATCGACATCGAATGACCCACAATAGCCAGGTAGTNTTCCAAGACTCCCTCCCAGTGTTACATGTCATATAATCAGCAGACTTTCTCGTGCCCAACACTCTTGCAGTATGCCGCTTATTTTAGCACCTAAGAGAAAATATAAGGCAGATGCCGTAGGTGTACATACCTAACCAGCACGAAAATCGCCAGGGAAATCACCAAGGTGACCATCGACATCGAATGACCCACAATAGCCAGGTAGTACAGAATGTACGCGCTCTGGAACCACAGGAAGAAAAGCAAAGCAGTTACAAAGACAAATACATGAATAAATTATTACAGAAGAGGGAAAATAGTTTCTATTTTTAAGTAATGTAAATTGACAACTGTTTTTCTCCTTTAAAAAAACCACTATAATTATAAATATTTCAGAGAATTAAATTATATTGAGTTATAAACTGGATCAATGGATTAACTATCATAACTGATATCATAAGAACATCAGTTAAACCAGAATTTGCATGACCTGGTGGGAAGAATATAAGACTGGGCTCATCAGAGTGTTCTTTACTCAGAGTATTGTCTGACTCTCAGGTCCAGTCACTTTACCTTCCCAGACTGCAGAAGTCCTCATCTTTAAAATGATGTGGTTGGACTAGACAATTTTTAAAGCAATTATATGCTGCTGTAAGGAACATCATTTAGCCCAGGCATACAGAAATATTGGATCTGAAAGGTTGTGAAAAGATGACCCCGGTAGACACTAACCACAAGAAAACCAGTGTGAAATTATAAAACTCTAGATGTTAAGTCAGGATGACCCAGCAATACTAAATTTCTGTGCACTTAATAATATAAATGTAAGCCACAGAGAGCATAAAGCAAAAACTGACAACTCCTAGTCATCAATAGAATGCACACAGGGAGGAAAAATCAATCTATAGATTTGAAGATTTGAACAACATGATCAACAGATTTTACTAATTCACATACAATAAACATTTCACACAACATTTACAGAATACCCATTCTTTTCAAAAGCACAAAGGATATCCAAATTGACATATACTAGTCAGTAAAGCAAATGAATATATTTCAATTCAAATCTTAAGTTGGATATTCACTGACCATCATACTCTAGAAATCATGAATAAAAAGATAACTTAAAAAATACCCTCATATTGTTAAAAAGTAAAAATGTATTTCTAAATGACCATTGGATCAAAGACGAACTCACAATGACATACCAAAACTTTTTGGATACAGATGAAGTTGTACACAGAGGGAAGTTTACAGACTAAAATGCATATATGAGGAGATGGAAAATCAATGACCCAAATTTCTATCTAAAGAAAATTAAACTTAAATGATAAAGAGAACTTGAATATATCCTGAGTGGCACAAAGACAAAACCTAGTTGTTCAAAATCATGTCAATACCTCTTAGCAAGACTGATCAAGGGGTAAAAACAGACCCAAGAGAGATGAAAAACTTGTACACAAAATGCTGTAACTGGTTTTGGTGTCCTTGGCCTGTGCCGAGACGTTCCCCTAGTCATCTGGTCTCTAAGCTATCTGTTCATCTTGTTTAATTGTTTTTTATTCTGTCTTAATGACAGGAAAGTTCTCTATACTTGAAAGCTTTATAGAAAATAAAAGCACTGATGGTTCTGTAGCTTCNCATTTGTGCTGTGCCTGCAACAGTCTCTGTTTTCCTAAAAGGAAGAGAAATGGCTCCGGCTCAAGTGTTGGAGAGTAGGTGGAATCTGAACTGGCAGGAAGGACCGGAAGTGGGCGCTGTATTAGACAGGAAATGGAGTTACTTATGGAGAGTAGAGAGAGGGGAATACATAATGAAATGATCAAAAAGTATGAAAACATTTATTTTCCTTCTATAAGCAACAATTATGCACGATCTCCATGTGGATTATTTAGATGTGTATAAGAGACAGGCCCAGAGCAGCCCTGTGTGACGGATCGCTGACCCATGGTGTCCCCTAGCCCATGGGGACAGGAGGCTGGTGGCGTATTTGGTGATCTTTTCAGATTTCTGAAGAACCTGAAGAAGGGGGTGGTTACCTACTCACCGCTTCCCACCACCCGCTCCATTGGCTTCAATGTTTCTAAGCAGAGATAATAAAGCTCTTTAACAGTAAGACACAAGAAGTAACACATTAGAATGGGTTTCCACAAAAATAAACAACTGCTCATATCAGTGGGCTGATGAGAAGCTCCATCCTCAAGAGTTTGTTCAAGGCTTGGTAGCAACACGGTCATGGACCTCTCAGGACAGAGGGTGGTCAATTATTAGCGGGTGACTTGCAGAGAAATCTGTAGTTCTGGAACCCTTCCCAAAGAGAACTGCTGAGGGAGTTCTTGAAAATGCTGCCTAACGTCTGGTATTGCAGGGAACCCCATCATTTGCTCCATGGACACATTCCCCTTGCCATAAATGGCCTATTCCACTTTAGCGGGTGACTTGCAGAGAAATCTGTAGTTCTGGAACCCTTCCCAAAGAGAACTGCTGAGGGAGTTCTTGAAAATGCTGCCTAACGTCTGGTATTGCAGGGAACCCCATCATTTGCTCCATGGACACATTCCCCTTGCCATAAATGGCCTATTCCACACGCTCAGGGAACCATCATTGACTGAGTGCCAACCAAGGAGTAAAGCATCGTTTTCTCCAGAGCTGCTCCCTAAACTCCTCAGAATTGACAGGCCATTATCTGATTTCCTTCTACAAAACAGGCTGGCTTCTTGGTAGCAGGTATTTTACCATTAGGCATACATTTCCATGCACAGATAATGGCATCCTCCTCCAATACTGAAATGTGCAATAGAACCTACCTGCATTTTCTCAGGGGTGAAAGCGTTGCACATGGTATAGTTGGACCAGGAAATGTTGCTCTCAGGATGCATGTACCAAACCCCATCTTCCTCACAATACTTTGTAACTTTTTCTGTTAGTGAAACAGAACTTATTACTATCTCAAAATCCCAAGACGGAAAATCAATAAATTAAAGCTTAAGAGCCATTGTAAAGGGTTAATCACTTTACAGAAACCTGAACGTGAGTAGAAGTCAATAGAGACAGCCAGGAACCACGCGCCACACATGACGCTTTAATATGCATCGCTTAAATTTAGCTTCAGCAAAGCCAGTTGAAGCATTGCTATCTCCATTTTACATTGCCAAACTTATTCTCAGTTATTCACCTTTTTCTAGCTCTCCAAAGTGCCTCTGCAACGTGTTTATTGCCTTAGAGATCACAGAGCAACCCTGAATGGTAAATTGGTAAAATATGAAAGGAGATTTTATCAGTGTGTTTGCAACCCTTATATCGTTTTGATTTTTGATAATTTCATAGCAGTAATATTTTTATAGCATTGTTTTTCGTTGTAAAGCTTATGGAAAACCATTTTACATATGACTTCTTATGTTTTTTTAAAACATAGGAATATGGAAATCAGAATCTTATACTAATATTTGTTACTGTTTTAAAGGTTAAGGAAACAATTCATGGTAAAAAATGTATTTGGTGAATTATTACTGAGATCTGATAACATTTAAAATAATTTTCTATTAGAAGTTTTGGTTAGTCAAATCAACCTGCTATGAGAGAGTATGAAACTTATTTTATCTTTGGCAATTTTTCAGGTAAAATTCACAATTTTTCATTGTATGACTCAAACACATTACTACCAAATTCAGCACAAGATTTAAACTGAAAACTGTAGACTTGTTTGTATGTCTACTCCAACAATGATTTAAAATGGACCAAAACCCCAATTTTTTTCGCCAACGAAGAAGTTTTAAAGCACCTATTAGAATCATGTTTCAATATTAAGAAACATTTTAAATTGTGAATTTGCTGTGACTGCCATTGGACAAAAATTATTTAAAGGACCACCCCTGGAAACCAAGTTTCCAAAAGGGTCAGCACTAATCAGCAGAGAAAAATTGATGTTGAAAACTGGTCAATGATTTAGTTGATGATTTGCAAATTTTAAAAAGGGGTTGATAATGCAGCATTTAATCTTTAACATCTTGTTAGGAAGTAGTTTTGTTTTCTTGAATGAATATAATTTGGTTTTTACAAAGTTACATAGCTACATAGGGCAATGTGTTCTATGGAGGAGGGTGATTGTCCTGAGAACCTTCCAATCATGGGCAGCACTGAAGTAAATATGTTTTATTTGGATTTAACTCAAGTCTGTGTGCATGCACGGTTCAGTCATGTCCGACTCTTTTGTGACCCCTTGGACTATAATCTGCCCAACTCCTCTGTTCATGGGATTTCACAGGCAAGAATACTGGAGTGGGTTGCCATTTCCTCCTCCAGGGGATCTTCCCGATCCAGGGATTGAACCCATGTCTTTCACGTCTCCTGCATTAGCAGGCAGATTCTTTACTTCTGTGCTACATGGATCCAGGCATTTCCTAGTTCTAACTGTTGCAGCTATCAAGAATTTGTCCTCTTCTGGGAGAGGGTGAGATAAATGGAGAGAGTAGCATGGATGTATATACACTAACATATGTAAATAGACAGCCAATGGGAATTTGCTGTAGACTCAGGGAACTCAAAGTGGGACTCTGTAATCACCTAGATGGGTGGGAATGGTGGGAGGTGGAGGGAGTTCAAGAGGGAAGGGACATATGTATATTATGGTTAATTCATGTGGATGTATGACAGACCAATATAGCAAAACAATCAATCAATCAAAAATAAATAATTATTAAAAAAAAGAAATTGTCCTCTTCTAAAAAGCCTCTTGATCAAAGTGAAAGAGGAGAGTGAAAATGTTGGCTTAAAGCTCAACATTCAGAAAACGAAGCTCATGGCATCCGGTCCCATCACTTCATGGGAAATAGATGGGGAAACAGTGGAAACAGTGTCAGACTTTATCTTTTTAGGCTCCAAAATCACTGCAGATGGTGACTGCAGCCATGAAATTAAAAGACGCTTACTCCTTGGANAGATGTGTATAAGAGACAGGAACTGAACTGAACTGAACATTGGAAGTGGCCTATAGACCTTGAGAAGAAGTATAAGATGGAACAAGGAACTATCTGAAACTGAACTGACCCCACACTGCCCTCAACAGCTACAGAGAAATTTCTAAATATCTTTTACTATTGTCAATGTTTTTAATTAAAAAATTTAGTATTATGTTCTTTATTACTCCTTTAATTTTCATTTTTATAGCCTATTAACTCGAGAAAAAGGCTCTACTTTTAAAGTAAATTTCATATATATCTTTTATAATTTTTTAAATTTTTTTTAATATTGTATTTTTGAGAGTCTAACTTATATCCTAGAGTTTTAATCTTTGCTTTTTGGTATTTTTATCAATTTTGTACCTTTAAGAATCAAATCTTCAGGACCCATTTTTACTTAGAAGTGTGATTACTGGCTTGATTGTCTTCTCCCCCTTTTGACTCTCCTTTTTCTCCCCCAGGTCACCTCTATCTCCTATTTCCCACTTCCCTTCTCTACTCAACTCTGGGAATCTCTTTGGGTGTTCTGGGCTGTACAGAACACTTAGGAAGCTAGATCTGTCTCTATCCTTTTGATTCCCCCTCTTCTCCTGCTCATCACTATCTCCTTCCTCCCTTTTTTCTTTTCTGTGTAACTCTATGAACCTCTCTGAGTGTTCCAGACAGTGGAGAGCACATAGGGAATTGATTACTGGCTAGATTGTGCTCTCCCATTTTGATTCCCCTTCTTCTCCTCCTGATCATCTCTATCTCTCTCCTCCCTCTTCTCTCCTTCATGTAACTCTGCAAACCTCTCTGGGTGTCCTTCATTGTGGAGAATCTTTTCTCCATTAACCTAGATGTTTTATCATCTGTTGATATGGATGAAGAAGTCTTGAGGCTACTGTAAGAATAAGATTGAAAACTAGAGGCAGGAGGCTTAAATCCAAAACTTGGGAATACCAGAAAACTCCTGACTCCAGGGGACATTATTCAACAATAGCTCATCCAAAAGCCTCCATACCTACTCTGAAACCAAGTTCCACCCAAGAGCCAGAAAGTTTCAGAGCAAGACATATCATGATAATTCTCCAACAGTGCAGGAACATAATCCTAAGCATTAAAATACAGGTGGCCAAAAGTCACACCAAACCCATAGACACCTCAAAACTCACTACTAGGCACTTCTTTGTACTCCAGATAGAAGAGATTCAGCTCCACCCACCAGAACACCGAAAAAAAGCTTCCCTAACCAGAAAACCTTGACAAGCCACTCATCCAACCCCATCCACAGGGAGGAACCTCCACAATAAAGAGGAACCACAAACTTCCAGCATATAGAAAGGCCACCCCAAACACAGCAATCTAAAAAAGATGAAAAGACAGAAATATTCAGCAGGGAAAGGAACAGGATAAATGCCCACCAAACCAAACAAAAGAGGAGGAGATAGGGAGTCTACCTAAAAAAGAATTCAGAATAATGATAGCAAAAATGATCCAAAACCTTGAAAACAAAATGGAGTTACAGATAAATAGTCTGGAGACAAGGATTGAGAAGATGCAAGAAATGTTTAACAAGGGCCTAGAAGAAATAAAAAAGAGTCAATCAATAATGAATAATGCAATAACTGAGATCAAAAACACTCTGGAGGGAACCAACAGTAGAATAACTGAGGCAGGAGATAGGGTAAGTGAGGTGAAAGACAGGATGGTGGAAATAAATGAAGCAGAGAGGAAAAAAAGTTAAAAGAAATGAGGACAACCTCAGAGACTTCTAGGACAATGTAAAACGCCCCAACGTTGGAATCATTAGGAGTCCCAGAAGAAGACAAAAATAAAGGTCGTGAGAAAATACTTGAGGAGATAATAATTGAAGACTTCCCTAAAATGGGGAAGGAAATAGCTACCCAATCCAAGAAACCCAGAGAGTCTCAAACATGATAAACCCAAGGAAAAATACCCTAAGACACATATTAATCAAATTAACAAAGATCAGACACAAAAACAAATATTAAAAGCAGCAAGGGAAAACAACATATAACACACAAGGGGATTCCTACAAGGATACCAGCTGATCTTTCAATAGAAATTCTTCAGGCCAGATGGGAATGGCAGGACATACTTAAAGTGATAAAAGAGAAAAACCTACAACCCAGATTACTGTACTCAGCAAGGATCTCTCTAAAATATGAGGGAGAAATCAAAAGCTTTACAGACAAGCAAAAGCTGAGAGAATTCAGCACCACCAAACCANTAAACCCAAGGCAAAACACCCCAAGACACATATTAATCAAATTAATGACGATCAAACACAAGAACAAATATTAAAAGCAGCAAGCAAAAAACAACAAATAACACACAAGGGGATTACCATAAGGATTACAGCTGATCTTTCAATAGAAACTCTTCAGGCCAGGAGGGAATGGCAAGACATACTTAAAGTGATGAAAGAAAATAGCCTACAGCCCAGATTACTGTACCCAACAAGGATCTCATTCAAATACGAAGGAGAAATCAGAAGCTTTACAGACAAGCAAAAGCTGAGAGAATTCAGCACCACCAAACTAGCTCTCCTACCTTAATTTTAAAAATACTTTATTGTCAAAAAATGCTAACCATCATCTGAGTCTTCAACAAGTCATAATCTTTTCATAATAGCAACATCAAAGATCTCAGATCACCATTAAAGAGTATAATAATTTTAAATATTGCAAGAATTTCCAAAATTTGGCACAAAGACATGAAGTGAGCAAACACTGTTGGAAAAATAGTGCCAAAAGACTTGTTCAATATAATGTTGACCCAAACCATCAACTTATAATAAAAAAACAAATAAATATAGCATCTGGAAAAGACTATAAAACAAGGTATGCCTATAAATAGAAACCTTTATCATGTAAGAGTCAAGAAGCCTGATGGTAGAGCTCTCATGCGTGACAATAACAGAGTCCAAGAGAAAGAAGAAAGATTCCTCTTCCTTCCTAATAAGTCCTCAGCCAATGAAACTTTCTTTACTATGCTGCTAAGTCACTTCAGTTGTGTCTGACTCTGTGCAACTCCATAGTCAGCAGCCCACCAGGCTTCCCTGTCCCTGGGATTCTCCAGGCAAGAATGCTGGAGTGGGTTGCCATTTCCTTCTCCAATGCATGAAATACCCCCCCCCCCAAAAAAAAAGCAGGAGTAGCAATACTCATATCAGATAAAATAGACTGAAATAAACGTTTCAAAGAGACAAACGTTTCTTTGTCTCTTCTTTGAAAAGAGACAAAGAAGGATAGTAGCAAAAGATCAAAGAATCAATCCAAGAAGAAGATACAACAATTATAAATATATACGCACCCAACCGAGGAGTACCATGATATGTAAGGCAAATGCTAACAAGTACGAAAGGGGAAATCAACAGTAACCTAATAACAGTGGGACACTTTAATACCCCACTCACACCTATGGATAGATCAGCTAAACAGAAAATTAGCAAGGAGACACAAACTTTAAATGATACAATAGACCAGTAAGACCTAATTGATATCTATAGGACATTTCACCGCAAAACAATGAATTTCACCTTTTTCTCAAGTGTGCACGAAAACTTCTCCAGGATAAATCACATCTTAGGCCATAAATCTAGCCTTGGTAAAATCAAAAAAAGTTGAAATCATTCCAAGAATCTTTTCTGATAACAATGTGGTAAGATTAGATGTTAACTACAGGAAAAAAAATCTATCAAAAATACAAACATATAGAGACTAAGCAACACGTTTCTGAATAACCAACAAATCACAGAAGAAATCAAAAAGGAAATAAAAATATGTATATAAACAAATGAAAATGAAAACACAACAACCCAAAACCTGCCGGACACTGTAAAAGCGGTGCTAAGGGGAAGGTTCACAGCAATACAAGCATACCTCAAGAAACAAGAGAAAAATCAAATAAATAACCTAACTCTACACCTAAAGCAACTAGAAAAAGAAGAAATGAAGAACCCCAGGGTTAGTAGAAGGAAAGAAATCAGAAAAATTAGGGCAGAAATAAATTAAAAAGAAACAAAGCAGACCATAGCAAAAATCAACAATGCTAAAAGCTGGTTCTTTGAGAAGATAAATAAAATAGAAAAACCATTAGCCAGATTCATCAAGAAAAAAAAGGGAGAAGAATCAAATTAACAAAATTGAAATGAAAATGGAGAAATCACAACTGACAAAACAGAAATACAAAGGGTCATAAGAGACTACAATCAGCAACTATATGCAGTAAAATGGATAACTTGGAAGAAATGGAAAAATTCTTAGAAAAGTATAACATTCCAAAACTGAACCAGGAAGAAATAGAAAATCTTAACAGACCCATCACAGGAACAGAAATCGAAACTGTAATCAAAAATCTTCCAGGAAACAAAAGCCCATGACCAGCAGGCTCCCCAGCTGAATTCTATCAAAAATTTAAAGAGCTAAAACCTATCCTACTCAAACTCTTTCAGAAAATTTCAGAGGAAGGTAAACTTCCAAACTCATTCTCTGAGGCCACCATCACCCTAATACCAAAACCACACAAAGATGCCACAAAAAAAAAAAAAGAAAGAAAGAAAGAAAGAAAGAAAACTACAGGCCAATATCACTGATGAACATAGATTCAAAAATCCTTAACAAAATCCTAGCAAACAAAATCCAACAACATATTAAAAAGATTATACATCAGGACAAGTGGACTTTATTCCAGGAATGCAAGGATTCTTCAGTATTCACAGATCAATCAATGTGATACACCACATTATCAAATTGAAAGAAAACAACCATATGATTATCTTAATAGATGCAGAGTAAGCCTTTGACAAAATTCAACATCCATTTATGATAAAAAACCCTCCAGAAAACAGGCATAGAGGAACATACCTCAACATAATAAAAGTCATATATGATAAACCCACAGCAAACATTATCTTTAATTGTGAAAAATTGAAAGCATTTCCCTTAAAGTCAGGAACAAGACAAGAGTGCCCACTCTCATCACTACTATTGAACATAGTTTTGGAAGTTTTAGCCACAGCAATCAGAGAAGAAAAAGAAATAGAAGTTATCCAGATTGGAAAAGAGAAGTAAACTCTCACTGTTTGCAGATGACATGATCATCTGCATAGAAAACTCTAAAGACTCCAGCAGAAAATTACTAGAGCTAATCAATTGAACATAGTTTTGGAAGTTTTAGCCACAGCAATCAGAGAAGAAAAAGAAATAGAAGTTATCCAGATTGGAAAAGAGAAGTAAACTCTCACTGTTTGCAGATGACATGATCATCTGCATAGAAAACTCTAAAGACTCCAGCAGAAAATCACTAGAGCTAATCAATGAATATAGTAAAGTTGCAGGATGTAAAATTAACACACAGAAATCCCTTTCATTCATATACACTAACAATGAAAAAACAGAAAGAGAAATAAAGGAACAATTCCATTCACCACTGCAATGAAAAGAATAAAATACTTAAGAATAAATCTACCTAAAGAAACAAAAGACCTATATATAGAAAACTATAAAACACTGATGAAAGAAATCAAAGAGGACACAAATAGATGGAGAAATATACCATGTTCATAGATCAGAAGAATCAATAAAGGGAAAATGAGTATACTACCCAAAGCAATCTATAGATTCAATGCAATCCCTATCAAGCTACCAATGGTATTTTTCACAGAACTAGAACAAATAATTTCANATAGATGGAGAAATATACCATGTTCATGGATCAGAAGAATCAATAAAGGGAAAATGAGTATACTACCCAAAGCAATCTATAGATTCAATGCAATCTTTATCAAGCTACCAATGGTATTTTTCAGAGAACTAGAACAAATAATTACACAATTTGTATGGAAATACAGAAACCTAGAAGAGCCAAAGCAATCTTGAGAACAAAGAATGGAACTGGAGGAATCAACCTGCCTGACTTCAGACTATACTACAAAGCCACAGTCATCAAGACAGTATGGTACTGGCACAAAGACAGAAATATAGATCAATGGAACAAAACAGAAAGCCCAGAGATAAATCCACACACATATGGACACCTTATCTTTGACAAAGGAGGTAAGAATATACTATAGATAAAAGACAATCTCTTTAACAAGTGGTGCTGGGAAAACTGGTCAACCACTTGTAAAAGAATGAAACTAGAATGCTTTCTAACACCATATACAAAAATAAACTCAAAATGGATTAAAGATCTAAATGTAAGATCTGCTAGAGGAAAGCATAGGCAAAACACTCTCTGACATAAATCACAGCAGGATCCTCTATGATCCTTGTCCCAGAGTAATGGAAATAAAAGCAAAAATAAACACATGGGACCTAATTAAACTTAAAAGCTTTTGCACAATGAAGGAAACTATAAGTAAAGTGAAAAGACAGCCTTCAGAGTGGGAGAAAATAATAGCAAACGAAGCAACTGACAAAGAATTAATCTCCAAAATATACAAGCAGCTCATGCAGCTCAATTCCAGAAAACTAAATAACCCAATAAAAAAAATGGACCAAATAACTAAACAGACATTTCTCCAAAGACATACAGATGGTTAACAAACACATGAAATTTTGCTCAGCATCACTCATGATCAGAAAAATGCAAATCAAAACCAAAATGAGGTACCATCTCACGCCAGTCAGAATGGCTGCTATAAAAAAGAATACAAACAATAAACGTTGGAGAGGGTGTGGAGAAAAGGGAAACCTCTTACTGTTGGTAAGAATGCAAACTAGCACAGTCACTAGGAGAACAGTGTGGAGATTCCTTAAAAAAAACTGAAAATAGAACTGCCATACGATCCAGCAATCCCACTGCTGGGCATACCAGAATTGAAAGAGACACATGTACTCCAATGTTCATAGCAGCACTGTTTACAATAGCCAGGACATGGAAGAAACCTAGATATCCATTGGCATTCAAATGGATATTAAAACTGTGGTACATATACACAATGGAATATTACTCAGCCATTAAAAATGCACTTGAATCAGTTCTTATATGGTGGGTTATATTGGAGTCTATTATACAGAGTGAAGTAAGTAAGAGAGAAAAACACCAATACAGTATACTAATGCATATGTAAGGAATTTAGAAAGATGGTAACAATAACCGTATATGCGAGATAGCAGAAGAGACACAGATGTAAAGAACAGTCTTTTGGACTCTGTGGGAGAAGGTGATGGTGGGATGATTTGAGAGCATAGCTTTGAAACATGTATATTATCATATGTGAAACAGATCGCCAGTCCAGGTTTGACACATGAGACAGGGTGCTCAGGGCTGGTGCACTGAGGGATGGGATGGGGAGGGAGATGGGAGGGGGGGATTTAAGATGGGGAACACATGTACACCCATGGCTGATTCATGTCAATGTATGGCAAAAAACACTACAATATTGTAAAGTAATTCAGTTTGGTTCAGTTTGGTCCCTCAGTCGTGTCCAACTCTTTGCGACCCCATGAACCATAGCACACTATGCCTCCCTATACATAAACAACTCCCGGACTTTACCCAAACTCATGTCCATTGAGGCAGTGATGCCATCAAACCATCCCATCCTCTGTCGTCCCCTTTTCCTCCCACCCTCATCTTTCCCAGCATCAGGGTCTTTTGAAATGAGTCAGTTCTTCGTATCAGGTGGCTAAAGTATTGGAGTTTCAGCTTCAACATCAGTCCTTCCAGTGAACACCCAGGACTGATCTCCTTTAGAATGGACTGGTTGGATGTCCTTGCAGTCCAAGGGACTCTCAAGAGTTTTCTCCAACACCACAGTTCAAAAGCATCAATTCTTCAGTGCTCAGCTTTCTTTATAGTCCAACTCTGACATCCGTACATGACTACTGGAAAAACCATAGCATTGACTAGATGGACCTTTGTTGGCAAAGTAATGTCTCTGCTTTTTAATATACTGTCTAGGCTGGTCATAACTTTCCTTCCAAGGAGTAAGTATCTTTTAATTTCATGGTTGCAATCACCATCTGCAGTGATTTGGGAGGTGAGAAAAATAAAGTCAGCCACTGTTTCCACTGTTTCCCCATCTATTTCCCATGAAGTGATGGGGCCAGATGCCATGATCTTCATTTTCTGAATGTTGTGTTTTAAACCAACATTTTCACTTTCTTCTTTCACTTTCATCAAGAGGCTCTTTAGTTCTTCACTTTCTGCCATAAGGGTGGTGTCATCTGCATATCTGAGGCTGCTGATATTTCTTCTGGTAATCTTGATCCCAGCTTGTGCTTCTTCCAGTGCAGCGTTTCTCATGATGTACTCTGCATATAAGTTAAATAAGCAGGGTGACAATATACAGCCTTGACGTACTCCTTTTCCTATTTGGAACCAGTCTGTTGTTTCATGTCCAGTTCTAACTGTTGCTTCCTGACCTGCATACAGATTTCGAAGATGCAGGTCAGGTGGTCTGGTATTCCTGTCCCTTTCAGAATTTTCATAGTTTGTTGTGATCCACACAGTCAAAGACTTTGGCATAGTCAATAAAGCAGAAATAGATGCTTTTCTGGAACTCTCTTGCTTTTTCCATGATCCAGTGGATGTTGGCAATTTGATCTCTGGTTCCTCTGCCTTTTCTAAATCCAGCTTGAACATATGGAAGTTCATGGTTAATGTATTGCTGAAGCTTGGCTTGGAGAATTTTGAGCATTACTTTACTAACGTGTGAGATGGGTGCAATTGTGTGGTAGTTTGAGCATTCTTTGGCATATCCTTTCTTTAAGATTGGAATGAAAACTGACCTTTTCCACTCTTGTGGCCACTGCTGAGTTCTCTAAATTTGCTGACAGATTGAGTGCATCACTTTCATAGCATCATCTTTAGCCTCCAATTAAAATGAGTAAATTAATTTAAAAATAAATTAAAATAAAAAAGAAACAAAAAATAGAGAAAAGTCAATAAAATCAAAGTTTTTTTTTTTTTTAAACAAGGACTTTGATAAATCTTTAGTGAGGCTGATGAAAGACAGAGAGAGAGAGAGAGANCAGCAGCAGCAGCAGCAGTGATGAGCAGGGAAGAGTGATATGCTCTTTCTTCACATTCCAACTCTTAAAGTGAGAATTCCTAGAAGTGGCTGGCCTGAACTGGTTTAAAAAGTGCCCCATTGTAATTTCACTTCCACGGGGGTCAAACTTTGTAAGTCATTCTCAGAGGAAGCAAGAAAGCAAGTCCCCCACCAGTGTGGCTAGACTGAAGCCTTAAGGAAAACCATGTTCTGGCTTGAAAGTTCTGAAAACCACTTCAACCTACGTAAGTTTGTACAATGATTTAGAAATATTGTTTCTCAAATGCTTTTTTCATTTACTTAGAAAAGGGTTAGGTAGGAGTTCAGAGGACTTGGGTTCAGTTGTGGTTTTATATAAAACATTATGTGAGTATAAAAGGAGATAATATGTATGAAACTGTTTTGGAAAGTAAAAAAATTATTCAGTGAAAACACTGCTATGTTACTTTTATAATTACAGTGACTTTGATGTTACTAATTAACTTAACACATTTGTTGGCTGTTCATGTGGGGCAGGATGGAGAGCTGGGTTAGTATGATCCATGTTAACAGTACCAGTCTTCTTTACTGAGTATATGTCAATCATCTGTTGTTGGAACAGAAATCTAGTCAATGTTTGGAGTTACTACCTTCTCATTTCTCTTCCCTACACATGATAGTTTTATATCATTTTCAACATTACAATCAAATTTCCATTATGCTTCTTCCACCAGCCCAGTACACATAAACTCTAGATCAACGATTTGCATAAGTCATCAAATGGGAAACATTGCAAAATTTTACAAAAACTTCAGCTGTAAATAAAAATTGTTCAGTTTTAGAAAAAGTAATTGCAAAGTTTATTAAAATTCAATATTAAATATTTAAAATATATAAATGGTTCCTTTTCATTTAATATTTAATAGAATTTATGACCAACACGCACAACTGGTCATTGACTTAAAAAATAAGGGCAGCCCACAATCTTTGTACAACCGGATATTTCATTTGTGGAAATGTTTCAGAACATGCTAAACCATAGAGACTACGATTTGGTAGTATATTTTGCATCTGATTTTCTTTTTTGAACTAGAACAATGCTAAAAGATCCATAGCAAAACATAAACTAAAAAGAAATACTCTACCTTCCACATCAAAGTCAGGAAAATAATCTGGGCAGTGCTGTTCAGCGAGGGTTCCAGCGGGTGTATCGTCCCAGCAGGCCCAGCCATCCCAGGTGCGGTTGCAGTACAGACCTGGCCATTTAGAGAGAAATTACATTGCAGCTATCAAAAACCACAGAGTCCTCAGCGAGATTTAACAGGGCATAGATGGTTACTCAGGGGCTCTCCACTCGGGTATGGAAATGTTAAAACAGCAGTCGCAACAAAATAAAGGTACTAACTTTTCCAACTACTAAGGGAATTTCCTTTTTTTTTTTTGTAGGATATTCTCCATTTATTCCTCAAAAGGCCTACTTGTCATCTGTGTCAAATCTTTCCTCCAAAATATCTCCTTTGTGATATCTCCAGAAATGTTATGAAAGAAACCCCGTGAAAGTATATGCTCTATCGTGGGTGCATGCTCAGCTGCAAAGTCATGTCCGCCTCCTTATGACCCCATGGACTGTGGCCCACCAGGCTCCCCTGTCCATGGGCGTCTCCAGGCAAGAATACTGGAGTGGGTTGCCATGCCCTCCTCCGGGGGATCTTCCCAGCCCAGGAATCGAACCTAGGTCTCCTGCATTGGCAGGCAGATTCTTTACTGCTGACACGACTGGGCTACTCTACTTAATTTTGTCTTAAGGGCAGACGTTAACCAAAAGCAGTCAGATGAACCTGAGCAAAAGAACTAGGCATGTCTGTGGCATAAAGTACAGAAACATACCACAGTTTGAAAGCCACTGTTAAAAACATTGGCATACTGAATTAACTGAGTTAACACATATTTACCCCCAGAAGAAAATAAGCCTTTACTAATGTCTGAAACACACATTCACATACAGCCTTCTTTTTACCTTCTCCTTGGTAGGGGGGTAACTTCTGCATTCGGTCAAAGCATTTGTGCTGTGCCTGCAACAGTCTCTGTTTTCCTAAAAGGAAGAGAAATGGCTCCGGCTCAAGTGTTGGAGAGTAGGTGGAATCTGAACTGGCAGGAAGGACCGGAAGTGGGCGCTGTATTAGACAGGAAATGGAGTTACTTATGGAGAGTAGAGAGAGGGGAATACATAATGAAATGATCAAAAAGTATGAAAACATTTATTTTCCTTCTATAAGCAACAATTATGCACGATCTCCATGTGGATTATTTTTTCTTTATAATTTAAGTGTATTTATATTTCATCTATAAATTCTACCTAAATTTTTCATGCATTCATTCCATCCACACTGAAAATGTATAGCACCCACACAGACCCACGCACCTCATTACAAGATTTTTAAAATTTTATTATCAATGTAAAGTTTAGAAATAAATAACCTGATTTCCAAAAAATATGAATATTAAATCAACTTTGTTTTCTTTGGAGCTCCTAAGAATCATGAATCATGTTATTCAAAGTAGATATATTAGTGCAATAAATAAGTTTTAATTGGATTCTTTCAACTGATTTGTTTGTACTTAGATTGCACACACTGCCAAAAAGCTTACCCCATTTATTCCACAGAACAAACATAATATGTTTTTTTGAAATATTCTGCTTTGGATAATTGCCTTAATCTCTTTAAACTGGTTTCATCAGCAGATGACCTACACAAGGTAATTCATTTTCACTGCTGAAAATTAAGGTAAATCTTAAATATTTTTCCTAGTGCTTCTAAATTTTCAGTGCAGGCTGACCTTATTTTCTCAGCCTGTTAGTTTTCATTACCATCATAGGTCCTATTAATCAAAGTTGTATGTCTGTGTATATGAAAAGATGAATATCTGACAAATTGTCTTAAGTTGTGTTTAGATAGATTTCAATTTCTTCTGTGGCTCTGAGGTTTTGATTGTGCTTGAATTGGAATTTTTTTATATCCATGTTCTGCACAGGGAGTTTTTTTGGAGAAGACTTGCAAGCGTCAACCTACATTGACTTCTGTTTTTCTGAAGTTAGAAATACTCCTGGCTTTCTATCACACCTGCTGAAACACTTTTAATTGGCCTTATTCTGTTTAAATTATTCTAAGATGGAAGTTTCCCCAATGTACTGATGGCAGAGAGAGCATTATATACCTTTCTCTATTCTCCACAGTTGCTAAAATAAGTATCCTTATATCCCATATACCCCAGGACATTCATGGTACAGCCTCACTGTTTTCTAGCTTATCTCACTGTGTAGACAGTGCATCCTGTCCCATGAGATAGTCTATCACTAAAGGCTAACCAATAAAAATTCATAGTGGAAAGAGAGCATGGAGCAAGAAAAGATGGGAATGACTACAGATCCAAAGTAGAATTGGACTTTGAATATATGTACCGTCTGCATAGGCAGAGAGGAGAGGGAAGGCTTTCTGGATGGAAGGTAAGGCACACAGGTAAGCCCAGAGGAAGGAAAGGGCATTGTGAAATTGTACAGAAACCAAACTGGAGGGGAGCATGTTTGAGGGTAAGAACTGAAATCAAGGAAAATCAGATCATCCAGAGCCCTATGAAAACAAGTACAAAACTTTTGGGACATGAAAGGCTCAAGATTTTTTAGCCACTATTTTAAAAGCATGATGAGGTAAAGATGTCTTGCAGTTTTTTGACCAGTGAAGGTTGTGAAAGGAGAGTTAGGCATCAGATTAGAGCTGGGAAGCCCAGTCAGGCAGCTCAAGGCATGGGCTACATCACCTTAAGATGGAACAAGAAACAGCACTTTAGCACTTTTTCAAATAAGAAAAGCACTAAGTATACCTGATAAGGAATGGAGAATAATAAGAGTCAAGCGGCCTAGCTATTTTAGCCAATACAGCTGGTAAAAAAAAA
>SJYX01006332.1:111519-123493 GCA_006410675.1 Oreotragus oreotragus | reverse complement strand
CAGTAAAGAGGGAAAATATAAACAGTAGCGATTAAACCACCAAGTGGTGTGAAAACAATATTCCACTTATCATATGTGTTATGTTTATTCTATATGTTAGTGGAATGTAAATATATAATTTTATGTCCACATGAAGGTAGAAATGAGACGTGAAGGACATGTTTTTCTGAATAAAGACTGACATTCGAAGTTTTGCATTCAAGCCATCTTGCATGATGCTTCCAAAACCAAACAAAAAAACACCTCTTAATTGTTGTCCTATGCAGCAGTTTAGTCGCCATATATGTGATGTCACTCCTAAAGGTTCCAGTAGATGGCGCCACACATACGACCACCAAGCTGCCACTGACAGCTGTAGTCCGCAGAGGAAACATCAGTGTTCTTTTACTTTGAAGGCCTTCCATACGTCAGGCACTGTCCTAGGTTCTGAAGAGTCAGCAGCGAGAACAAAACCGGCAAGGTCCCTGCCCTCGTGGAGCTTACATTCTAGAAGGTTCCATCCACACTAGTCATGGGATCTAGAAGCAAAGCAATCTGATTTGAACGGCTGTGTGTTTAAGCAATTCCTACTTTGACGTAAGACAATCAGCTTCCTTGTGTGTTACAGGTGGTTTCCAGAAGAACAGAGAGAGAACATGAAAAGAGCAGTTCTGTGTAGAACTTTAGAAATGGTTCAAAACTACTGACTGTGGGGATCCATGCTACTGGCTTGAAGGACGCTTCTACAGATTGTCACAGACAGACCTGTTCTAATGGGACTATGCATCCAGAATTCACAAGTTGATATGACCAACTTTCCATGTTGCTGTTCTTAATAATGATAATGTCTATATTAGGATGATTTGTAGTTTTCACTTACTTATACTTTTCAAAGTAAAGGATAAAACAGAGGTCTGTCAAGTGTTAGCTCTGCTTCTTCCAGATGGGATCAGATACCTGACTATGTACTTTCTACCTAGGCATTGTATAAAACTCCTGTATGTATCATAAGAGGCTTCCCAGGGGGCGCTAGTGGTAAATAACCCACCTGCCAATGCAAGAGACTAAGAGACCTGGGTTGGATCCCTGAGTTGGGAAGACACACTGGAGCAGGAAATGGCAACACACCCCAGTATTCTTGCCTGGAGAATCCCATGGACAGAGGAGCCTGGCGGGCAACAGTCCATGGGGTCATAAATTCAACACAAATCGGGAAACACAGTTAAGTGAACAACAAATGCTTCTCAGAAGAGCCTACTTTCTCTCTGTCTTCCTCGTTGTTGGTGTGGCCATTGTCATCATCCTCACTAGCATCTTTTGGGCACTATGTGCCAAGCACTGTTCTAATCCTATTGTGTTCCTGCACAAGAAGAGAAAATGACAAGAAGAGAAAGTGAGTGCCTTCAGTAGATTTAGATGAGGCTAAGGGAATGTGGTGAACCAAACTGATAATTTTTAAAGACCATTTGGAAATCAGGTTGGTAGAATTCAGTAAATATATTGGTAGTGGTTTTTCATAATAATGTATCTAAGAAGTGACATCTTAGAGTAATTAATGTCATGAAAATTTTTCCTTTTCTCTGAAGAATATTAATGTGGAACATAATGAGTATTTTAGAAGAAAACTGATATATCAAAAATTATATGGACAAATCCTCCAGATCAAATATATAATCCAAACAGAAGCAAAATTTCTGTTTGTCACAATGAAGACCTCATAAAGCCATTTAAGTGCCCTGTGCAATCATGCTTGCTAGTAAAAAGATGCCTACAAACCACAAGGCACCCGTCATGCTCATGCAAATATATGAAATTCTTTCAATCTTTGAAGTTTAAAATGTACTAGGTAAGAGTTTTTAAAAGGTGAGCTTTTTTTTTAAAAAAAAAAAAAAAAACCACACCAAAAGTTTTGTAGTCTTTGTTAAAAGACTTTGTTTAGTCTTTCCTAAAAAAAAAGCTGATTGGATAATATTCAAACTATCTTATTATCTAGTAGTTACTTTATCATATCTTCTATCAATGTCTAGTTACATGATTTGTGAAGCAAAATTCAGGAATATTCACATATAGTCGATCACATAGGATTTCATTTGAGATATTAACAACAATATCAATATGAATAAAATATACTAATCTCTCTGCATCTATAGAATATGATATAAGGTTTAGACATTTACAGACAAAAGAAAATATTCCAATAGTTTCTACAATATTCTTGTTTAAAATTTCTTTCCAATGGCATGAAGATACATGCATTTCCAAGTACTGGATTACTTTTAGCAAATTATATTATACTTTATCTGAAGATTAAAATAACATGGCTGTCTTACATAATAAAATAAACTATCCTTATTCAGACAGGTACAGAAGGAAGGACTATATTAGCAATTATTCCCATAAACTTTGATGTGTAACATTATAAAATGTAAATCCCCTTAAAATTAAATTGACAGGCATGGAATGTTAGTAATAGTCTTCCTTGAATAATGTAAAGAGGAGATTTGTTAACAAAATATTAAAGAAAATTATAGTTTGTCTTCTGGAGAACAATGTCTACCCTTGCTCAATTATACTCAACCTTACTGTTTCAGCATTCTTGATTAACATAGCTTAAAACAACTCTGTTTCACTTACATTCAGGAAGATGAAGAGGGTCAAGCACCAGCGTGTAAGTGTGAACTTCATTTTGGGCCTTTGAAAACGGTCTTTTAAGACCTAAAAAATATAAAAGTAACAAAGACATTTATATTAATGTAGCTCTAACACTGCCTGTGGCCTTTTTCTCCCCTGTTGATCTGACTTGAAGATCAGTGTCCCAAGTCACCCTAAATAAAATCCATATAAAGTAAGAAACAGAATGCTTNCTCATTGTGGTCTTGATTTGCATTTCTCTGATAATGAGTGACGTTGAGCATCTTTTCATGTGTTTGTTAGCCATCCGCATGTCTTCTTTGGAGAAATGTCTATTTAGTTCTTTGGCCCATTTTTTGATTGGGTCGTTTATTTTTCTGGAATTGAGCTGTATAAGTTGCTTGTATATTTTTGAGATTAGTTGTTTGTCAGTTGCTTCATTTGCTATTATTTTCTCCCATTCAGAGGGTTGTC
The DNA here is from genome assembly GCA_006410675.1 of Oreotragus oreotragus. Taxonomy (NCBI): domain Eukaryota; kingdom Metazoa; phylum Chordata; class Mammalia; order Artiodactyla; family Bovidae; genus Oreotragus; species Oreotragus oreotragus. Next base: position 120,409 of record SJYX01006332.1, on the reverse strand, counting down.
TTTTCACCTTGCTTATAGTTTCCTTTGTTGTGCAGAAGCTTTTAATTTTAAAACAAGGACTTTGATAAATCTTTAGTGAGGCTGATGAAAGACAGAGAGAGAGAGAGAGAAAATATGCAAATTTACCAAAATCAAGGGTAAAATAGAGGAAGCATCACAAAAAACTCTACATCAATTACAGCAATTATGAAATAATGTTATGAATGACCCTTTAGTGACAAATTTTACAACCAAGATGAAATGAATAAAATCCAGGCAAGACCCAAATTTTTAGCAAGAATGACTCCAGATTAGTGTAAGAATCATAATAGATATACAAAAACTAAATGGATTGAATTTAAAGCTAAAATACATTTCAACAGGAAAAAACACCCCCACAATGTCACTGGTCAGCTCAATCAAATATCTAAAGGACAAATGACACTGATCCTACACAAACTCTTCAGAAAAGGTAGGACTGGGGATATTTCCCAACTTATACCATGGAGTCAGTGTTACCCTGATAATAAATCCCGTGAGGATCAATAAATTCATGAAAATAGATGCATGATCCATAACAAAATATTAGCAGATCTAATTTAAAAAAAAGAAGTACATGATCAAGTTGGACATATTTCAGAAATGCCACAAAGTTTGATCAATCAAAGACCAATTCCATATTCATAGAGTAAGGGACAAAACGACTTGAAATATGAATATTCAGAAGAAGCATTTGGAAAAAATTCAACACACACTCAAAATGAATTAGATATTTAGAGAAACTTCCTTAATATGATAAATAACAGTTATGGAAATCTTGCATCTAGTATTGGTAATGGACTGAATCATTTTCCTTAAGCATAACAAATATGTCTGTACTCACCAGTTCTTTTTGACATTGTACTGTACCAATGCAATAACTCCAGAAAAGAAGTGGAAAGAATCTAGAAAAAAAAAGGAAATCCCTATTTAACCATAAACCTTATTCTCTTTTTATGTAGAAAGTCCTGTGTAACTACTAGAACTAATAAATGAATTCAGCAGTATTTAAGGATTCTTGATCTATATAAAAATCAGTAGTGACCAATATAATCAATTTGATAAATCCAAAAATAAAGAAAACAATACAATTAAAATAGCACCAAAGGAATAAAATACCAGTAAATAGACTGAACATGAGAAATATAAGATTTGTACACTAAAATTCTCTAACATATTGTTGAGAAAAATTAAAGAATCTCTAGCTTAAAAGGATAAATTTATTGTTAATCATGGAAAAAACTCAATAATTTAAGATGATAAATATCCCCAAAATGATCTGTAGAGTTAATCAAATTTTTAAATAAATTCAAACAAGGTTTTATAAAATTAGAAATAAAAACCTAATGGTAAAATTAACACAGATGTGAAAATGATCAAGATTAATGAAATTTAGGAAAAAAAACACAAAGTTAAGTGACTTTACCTGCCTGATTTCAGGTATACTTCAAAACTTAGTATGAAGAGCTGTAATTCAAAGTGTGCAGTATTAGTGTTAAGGGCAGGCACATATAAATCAATGGGTCAGAATAAAAAATCCTGACTTAAATCCTTACATTTTTTGATCAGTTACTTTTTGAAAAAAAAAGTTAAGAAAATTTAATGGTGAAAGAAAAATCCCCCATAAAGATGGTCCTGGTTAATTAGATAGCACATATATAGACAGAATAAACTTATTCCCTTATGTTAAAACATACACAAAACATTTCTGAAAACAGAAACCTAAAATATAAACTAAAGCTTAAAATTTACAGAAGAAAATGCAGATAAAACTGCATGATAATAGATTAGTTCAGGCTTTCCAAGTGATCTTTGAAAACATTTGAATAGAGCTATCAGTGTTTTGAAAATTGTTAGAGGATGACTAGCAAATCTAGCTGAGTAATGAATGCAGGTATTAAAATTTCTGAAAAATTAAACTAAGCACAGAATACAATAATGAAGGTGCAGCTTCAGTTCACTCACATATGGTATTAACTATTACCAGGTTCTAATACTCAGAAAGTTAAGCTGACAGAAGGAGACTTCTAGATAGTGTAGTTGTTTATATCATCGTAGTGGGCTTCCCTGGTGGCTCAGATAGTAAAAAATCTGCCTGCAGTGCAGGAGAACAGGGTTCGGTCCCTGGGTAGGGAAGATCCCTTGGAGAAGGGAATAGCTACTTATTAAAATATTCTTCCCTGGATAATTCCATGGACAAAGAAGCCCTGGGCTACAGTCCCTGGGGTTACAAAGAGCAGGACACGACTGAGTAACCTAACAGTCTGAAAAATGAATTTAACTGGACTGTAAAACTCTGGCAAATGAATGCTTTTTGGTTTGTTTGTTTTGTTTACTATTATTGAAGTATGGAAAAAGCTATATTTCACTCATGTATATGATATACATGGTATTATTAATCCAGGATTATGTTATAAAAGTTTAGTCTATCTTTATCTTATCAAAGCATGTCCTAATTTTTTCCTTCTATGTTGTAAGTCATTACTGTAAATCAGGATGTAATCAGTAGGCATAAATGAAATATGCTAAGCAGAGTTCAATCTCATTTTGAGAGACTGTTTTTTTCTAATCTTTTAATATATCTACCTTTTCTGCTTCTGTCACTATAATAACAGACACACAGCATAGGAAATTCAAATCATTTCAGCTAAGAGATAATGTGGAGGATGGCTAATAAAATATCTTAACTAAATAGTTTCATTCTTAAATGCTGCATTAAAACTTAATGTTGTAATTCTAGAGGCTGCAATCTTTGTCTACTTTCTTGATGGTGACTATCACTGTTGTACCTTCTTGAATCTGGTTAGAACCAACCTGTGCAGTACAGTCTGTTTTATTGAACAAATGTATGGATCAAGATTTAGGGCACTGGCTCTGGACTTTTGAGTTGAATTCTAAAGTGTTATTTTTTTCTGTCATCAACCCATGAGTATATGTTATAACTGCAGCTTTACAGATAAGAAAACTGAGATTTAGACAACTAACTTGTAAGAATTTAACTTAATAAGTAATTTACTGTTATTTAACAATTTAACAAAATTTAACAAGTAATTTATTACTTGTTAACAAATAACAAGCCAAATTGGGCTTACATCAAAATGTGAACTCTTATATAACACTATCCCTTGTGAATGGTTGTTAAATCCAGATGCATTTTAATGTATAAAATAAATAAATATTCTTCAATTTCACCTTAGAAATCCACTTGGAGGTTTCTCATTTTTACCTCTATTCCTGTAGATTTTATGAGCTTTTCAATCTTGTCAGGTTTCAATTCTCAGATCTCAGCTATTGGAGTTACTTTTCAATGATTTTTCTTTCCAACCCAACTAGCCAAGAAAGACCTTGATCTTTTAGATATTCAGTCACTAACATTTCTGAATTTTCCTATTTTTTATTATATTACCCATTTACAATGTTTTCCAAGTTCCTCTAAAGGTGCTTGTTGACCTTAAAGTGAAAGATTTTTAAAAATAGTTTATTTTATATCACAATTTAATATAGATAAGAATACTGCTTCAGTGAAATTATCCAGAAAGAACATAGAGAGCTGACATTTTGGTAATTAGATCATAAAATCTACCTTCAATATAAGAACAACAAGAACAAAAATTTACTTAAGTCCCACATCTTATATAATGAGCAATCCTAGTGGAAGGAAAAATAAATCTCCTTGTAAAAATAAAAATACAAGATACAGAATTATAAGACATTTAGTGGTTCATATAGTTCCTCTTCTGGCCCATAAGGAAAAGTCAAAAATAAGTTGGATAAAATATTGGTGATTATTTTAGTAACAATTTCAGATATTACCAATTAAAGCCCAACCTTCAGTATATTAATTATGTATCATATTAAATCAGAAATTTTTACTTGCAAGATATATGGATTGTTTCCACAGCCTTTGATACTAGAGCCCAAAGTGGGCAGTTGAGCAAACATTTTAAGCTTAATAACAAATTCAGGTTTAATATTTTTAAAATGTAACTGATGATATTTCTCCTACTCTGAAATTATGTTAGTTAAATAATCCAGCTGGCAGCTAAAATTTAGTTTTGAAATAAAAACACATGTTTTTATATGATTAATGATCTTAAATAATGGAAACTTACCAACAACCTTAGGAAGATGGAAGAAATTAATGAGAAGGAATTTATGTGCCCACAATTACTAATGGATACCAACACTTGGTAGTTTTTACTTGCCAGAATAAACAATGAGAGAGAACAATTTACTGTTGAGGTGAAGAATGGCATGAATCATTTTTTAAAAGACTCATAAAGCATCAAAAAAATTAGCTTTCTAATCAACATTTAATGGGAACATTCCATATTTTATTTACTCTATAAAAAGAATCACAAAGTTAAAGAACAAATTAAAGCACTAATTGAATAATTTACTTATTTAGTTCAGAACATGCTAACTATGTCAAAAGTCTCATGGGATACTGGATGCTTGGGGCTGGTGCACTGGGATGACCCAGAGGGATGGTACGGGGAGGGAAAAAGGAGGGGGGTTCAGGATGGGGAACACGTGTATACTTGTGGCAGATTCATGTTGATGTATGGCAAAACCAATACAATATTGTAAAGTAATTAACCTCCAATTAAAATAAATAAATTTATATTTTAAAACAAAGAAAAAAGTCTCATGGAGTCTAGATTGACTGCAACAAAGAAAAGGAAAAAAACAATCATTGTAGACAATTAAAATGTATGATCCTCTCATCCTTCTCCTCTTCCAAAAAGACATTATTGATCAAACACATTTAAAATTTTATAAAGTCAAATTCCCCACCAAGAAAACAACAAATTTATAGTACCAAAAATTTATGCAAGTGCTCATTTTCTTCCAAACGCTCATTAACATTTGATGTAACCAAAATAATTTGCGCCCTGGTGGCTCAGACAGTAAAGCGTCTGTCTACAATGTGGAAACCTGGGTTCAATCCCTGGGTTGGGAAGATCCCCTGGAGAAGGAAATGGCAATCCACTCCAGTACTATTGTCTGGAAAATCCCATAGACAGAGGGGCCTGGTAGGCTACAGTCCATAGGGTGGCAAAGAGTCGGACATGACTGAGCGAATTCGCTTTCACTTTCACCATAAAGTAAATAAAATATGAGATTGTTAAGCTGTTTTAATTAATGCTACCTTTATTATTCTGAAGTACAGGAGCATATTAAACATTTATTGACCAATTGTATTTCTTCTTTTGAGAAGTCAATGTTCATATCATTAGTGCATTTCATATTGGTCATCAGTTCAGTTCAGTCACTCAGTCGTGTCCGACTCTTTGTGAACCCATAAATCGAAGCATGCTAGGCCTCCCTATCTATCACCAGCTCTGGGAGTTCACTCAAATTCATGTCCATCGAGCTGGTGATTCCATCCAGCCATCTCATCCTCTGTCGTCCCCTTCTTCTCCTGCCCCCAATCCCTCCCAGCATCAGTCTTTTCCGATGAGTCAACTCTTCACGTGAGGTGGCCAAAGTATTGGAGTTTCAGTCCTTCCAATGAACACCCAGGACTGATCTCCTTTAGAATGGACTGGTTGGATCTCCTTGCAGTCCAAGGGACTCTCAAGAGTCTTCTTCAACACTACAGTTCAAAAGCATCAATTCTTCAGGGCTCAGCTTTCTTCACAGTCCAACTCTCCCATCCACACATGACCACTGGAAAAAACCATAACATTGACTAGATGGACCTTAGTCGGCAAAGTAATGTCTGCTTTTTAATATGCTATCTAGATTGGTCATAACCTTCCTTCCAAGGAGTAAGCGTCTTTTAATTTGATGGCTGCAATCAACATCTGCAGTGATTTTGGAGCCCCCCAAAATAAAGTCTGGCACTGTTTCCACTGTTTCCCTATGTATTTCCTATGAAGTGATGGGACCAGATGCCACGATGTTCGTTTTTTAAATGCTGAGCTTTAAGGCAACTTTTTCACTCTCCTCTTTCATGTTCATCAAGAAGCTTTTTAGCTCCTCTTCACTTTCTGCCATAAGGGTGGTGTCATCTGTGTATCTGAGGTTACTGATACTTCTTCCAGCAATCTTGATTCCAACTTGCGCTTCTTCCAGCCCAGCGTTTCTCATGATGTACTCTGCATAGAAGTTAAGTAAGCAAGGTGGCAATATACATCTAAATTAAAAAAAATTTTTTAGGCATATTTTCTTAGATGTAGCACTGTGCTAAATTACAAAATGTGAGTGAAAACGAATTATCAATATCAGATATGGATTTTGTTAGATCTCAAGTAAAATCAATGTTCTATAGCTACTAAATTTGCATTTAGGGGCTATAAATTCTACTGGTTAAACAACATTGGGAGAGTCCTTGCAAATGTTAACTTACTAAAGTGAAACGATATAAAATAGAAACTCTAAAGAGCGTCTGTGATCTAAATAGAGATCCATTGTCAAGACTGATTTTTTTCAAAGGTACTGTTTTTTTGTTTTTTTTTTTTTGCAATTGCAGTAGCTACTGAAACTACTGTCACCCCACAACTTCCAACTTTCAGCTCCTCCAATAGTTGCTTCAGCTTCAGAAAGTCATTCCACTCAAGGGTGTGTCCTTGCCTGGAAAGCCTTTATCCAATGATAAAGGGGGTTGGGAGGAATGGTTCTGCCATTTGGCCTAATGTCGGACAACTCTAATAAACCATTTTAATTCCAGATATTTCAGTGTCTAACCTAAGGTTGAGGTCAGATTTTACTTCTCTACCTAAATCTTCTTGTTTATTTGTTTTATTTTTTTCCTACTCCCTTCCACAGGGATTGCTACTAAGGACTGTTCTTGCAAACAAATACTCTGTACAGTAAATCTATCCAAGAGTCTGCTTTCCAAAGAACCTACAATGCCATGGCCTTATATGTACTGAGGAAATTTAATTTATTATTATTTGTAAAAGCCTCCTTCCAATGAAAATTTCAGGTGCAGATTCTTATAAATTCTGTCATGCAATTACAACAACAAACAAAATAGCACTAATCTGATTCAAATCTTTCAAGAAAATAAAGAGGTGGAAAATATTATGAGGCCAGCATAAATGCAGCACCAAAAACTGACAAAGTTAAAAAAAAAATTAAAGACTAATATTCTTATTGAAAATAGACTTCCTTATCAAATATAAACAAATCAAATCTATCAATACATACTTGACAATACATTATTGTGGGGTCTCTACTAGTAACGTGAAATTGGTTTATCACTTAAAAGTCAATTTATAAAATTAACTGCATTAGTGACTAGAAAAAAATATAATAATCACATTCCTAGAACACATTTCAGAAAATTCAACAACTATGAAAAATTATATTCCATTACTTTAAAGGTTATTAAAGGAATACAGCTTTAAAATTGTGTATGTAGTGACATAATTGTAGAACATTAGAATAAGAGAAAATAGAAAGTCCAAATGTAGGCTCACCATTCTACAATTTTTAATATTTTAATGATCCAAAGCAACCTTATGAGCAAAGGAAAGCTTTTGCACTAATTGGTGATAGTAAAAATGGATATTTATATGGACAAAAAATGAAACATGCTGTGTATCTCATACCGTACATAAAAAACAATTGAGATATAGTATATAAAGTAAGTACTTCTCAGGTGGTCCTGGTGGTGAAGAGCCTGTCTGCCAGTGGAGGAGACATGAGATGTAGTTGGGAAGATCCTCTGGAGAAGGGCATGGCAACCCACTCCATTATTCTTGCCTGGAGAATCCCATGCACAGAGGAGCCTGGCAGGGTTCAGTCCATGGGATTGCAAAGAGTCAAACACGACTTAAGTGACTGAGCACACAGCACACATAAAAGTTAAAACTATAAAGTCTTGAAGAAATTGGTCAATGTCTTCGTGATACGAGTGTAGGCAACGTCTTCTTAAATAAGCCATAGAAAGCAATAAACAAAGAGGCTTAAAATGCTTGATTATGTTTAATCAAATATTCTAAATTGTGCTCATTAAGAAGTAACATGGATAGAATTAGTAAAGAAGCTAAATATAAAAGAAGATATTAACAATACATATATTTACAAAAAGTATTATGGGGTGGTGATGGTTTAGTCACTAAGTCGCGTCCAACTCTTGCAACCCCTTGGACTGTGGCCCACCAGGCTCTTCTGTCCACCAGATTTCCCAGGCAAGAATACTGGAGTGGGTTGCCACTTCCTTCTCCAGGGCATCTTTCTGGCCTAGGGATTGAACCCAAGTCTTCTTCACTGCCGAGCCACCAGGGATGCTTCAAAATTATTATACTGAGACATGGAGAACTCACAATTCAGTAATATAAGATAAACTGTCCAATAAAAAGAGAGGTAAAGAAATTGAATAAACACTTCACAGAGGAAGTTATATAGATTGTCAATGAGCACATGGAAAAGTGTTTAATATGTTTTATCAGAGAAACGCAGAGTAAACTACATGAAATGCTATTTCACATGTACTAGAACAACTTAAACTAAAAATCACAGTGCCAAATGTAGAACAGGGCTGCTCAACAGTGTGGTTCTGTAACCATGAAAATGTCTCTGCATGTATTGCTTGGTAGAGTAGCCAATTGCTACTTGTGGCCATCCAGCAATTGAAATGTGTCTAGTGTGACTGAAGAACTATTACTTAAATATAATCATTTTAAATTTAATAGCTATGTGTATATACTAAAGAAAATATGGTTCTAATACATTGTATATGAGAAGGGGCAACTGTGCAGTCACTTTGGTAAACATCTGATAGGAACTAATAAAAGTTTACTAGACATTTACTTAACATCAATATAAACATTAAGTTTACAAGATGACCAAAAATGCTTGAACAGAATACCTATATCAACTTATTACATGATAACCTAAACTGGAAAAAAAAAAAAAA
>SJYX01006332.1:68820-79215 GCA_006410675.1 Oreotragus oreotragus | reverse complement strand
CCCTCTCCCTCTCCCTCTCCTTCTCCCTCAGAGTCCATAAGTCCGCTCTACACATCTGTATCTCTTTTGCTGTCTTGCATACAGGGTCCTCATTACCATCTTTCTAAATTCCATATATATGTGTTAGTATACTGTATTGATGTTTTTCTTTCTGGCTTACTTCACTCTGTATAATCGGTTCCAGTTTCATCCATCTTATTAGAACTGATTCAAATGTATTCTTCTTAATGGCTGAGTAATACTCCATTGTGTATATGTACCACAGCTTTCTTATCCATTCATCTGCTGATGGACATCTAGGTTGTTTCCATGTCCTGGCTATTATAAACAGTGCTGTGATGAACTTAAATCTTTCTTGATCTTTATCTACTACATGTCCAAATACAAAATATTGCACATGTTGAAATTAATTTCCTATAACCTTAAAATACATTAGGCCACTTTGAATTTTGGAATTTGGGTGGATGCATGTATTTATGCTGTTGGTAAATAGAGTCTTCTTAGTTAAAAAAACAAAACAAAAGAAAACATTGGGTTATAATATTTTCAATACTTTTGGTGAGTTTTGGACTGAACATTTACTAATTATGGATACAAAACATGCACAAGATATCTGCTGTGATGTAGGAGTTAATTATTTCAGGATCAGTCAGCCAACTTTTTATATTGGTATGTTCACACATTATTATGTTGAGAAAAAGTTGTTTTATTTTGAGATAATGATAAAATGAAATAAATAGAATCATTCAAAACTCCTTAATACAGGGTTCATATTAATGCCAAACCTATTGTTGCACATATTTAAGCAAAATCAGTGTATTAGGTTAAATTTTCAGAAGTGAATCTGATTCTAATTTGCATGTAATAAGGAATGTCTGATCATTCTCCTACTGCACCATTTTAAAATGCCAGAGATATTGCAAATCATATTTTCAAAGACAATGAATAGAACTATGTAGGAAAGCCAAATTATATGAATCAAAATTTCACAGAGTAAATAGCCTTTCTTATGCAAACACTCTATCAGAAGCAGTTTCTTTCCCTGGGGTTATTTGCTGGTTCTAGATGTGGGCTGTGTGTATTGAGCTTTGGCCTACAGACAGAGACAGAGAGATATGAGTCGGAATAGCGACTTGGAAATTTAAAAAGCTGTAAATGTGCAGCCTGTTTCCCCATGGGGCATTTATTCTTTTGAAATCTTCTATAGCAAATGTACGATGGCCTCTCCCTCAACACAGTCAGCAAATGTGGAAGCATGGTGAGTGGGAGATCAATGAATAAAGGCCCGGCTCTCTGAAGGGTTGACAGGGCTAGGGAGAGCCAGGGCTGCCAGATTTGCAGTGTGAAACCCACATTCAGGAAACAAGAGAGGCAGGTGGAACCTTGTCAGACCTGTACTACAGCACTCTATGTTCCAAATGCTCACTGAATTTAGGTGATCAGCCTCTAATTCTGCTTATTTAGGGAAATAAAAGAGTCGCACTAGAAAATAAAATTACCCAGAGTCGTGATAGTTCCTATACACTCAAACTCTGATACATAGTTAAAACTTAATAATAGGCATGAAGAAGTGTGTTTAAATTAATACTCATTAATATGTTTAAATAGGATAGTGCTTGCATATGCACGCTCAGTTGTGTTCTACTCTTTGTGAGCCCACTAGGCTCCTCTGTCCATGGAATTTTCCAGGCAAGAATATTGGAGTAGGGCACCATTTCTTTGTCCAGGGGATCTTCCTACCCAAGTCTCCTGCATTGGCAGGCAGATTATTTACCAGAAGAGGACAGAGGAAAAAACCAAGAATGGATAAAAAGAAAACTTCAAGTTTTTAATCCTATAAAAATTTTGATGTTTAAAACTCATTGGATGAGTTTCACAGTGGACTGAACACATATAAAAACATAACTTCAGTGAACCCAAAGATAGGGCACTAAAGAATATTCAGAATAAAGTACAAAGAGGAAAAAAAGAAAAAAAATAAAAGAATATAAAAGGTAGAATTAATCCCACAACAAACAGAATAAAGTACAAAATTGATACAACTGTCTCAATATACATAAAACTAAATTTCAAGAATTTGTACCTTTTTTAAACTGAGAAAATTAACAAATCATTTTTTAAGGTGGATGTTATAATTTTATTTACTTACATTAAATTATTGCATGCTTTTTAAATTAAATTTACTTTTTAATTGGAGGAAAATTGCTTCACAGTGTTGCGTCATTTCTGCTCTCCAACAACATGAATCAACCATAATTTTACACATATTTTTTCCCTCTGAGCCTCCCTCCCTTCCCCCAATCCCATCTCTCTAGGTCATCATAGAGCAACAGGCTGGGCTCCCTGTGTTGTGCAGCAACTTCTCACCAGCTTTTTCACACGTGACAGTGTATATATGTCAATTAAAATTCTTGAGTTAAGAGCAACAAATATCCTCCAGTTAACATGAAACTTAATGGTGAAGTTTTAAATACTTTCCCTCTAAGATTATAAATAAAACAGGAGTTTCACTATCATTCACTCAAGTTAACATTGTACCTGTAGAAGAGAGAAAAACACCATTATTTTTGGCTCTGTAGTTGGGCCTAAGAATTGAGCTGACATAAAATGGGATTATAGGGGAAAAGCATACAAATTTTATTGAATTATTTATACTTCAAGGGAGCCTTCACAAGAGAATAAAAACCCAAAGAAGAGACTAGAACAGGAAGCTTTTATAACTTTTAGACAAAGAAACAATAAATCCTTGAAGAATTGACAAGACAAAGGGATTTGTTCTAAGTGTAGCAAATGGTGAAGAAGTAACTGGGAAAATAAGGGTGAGATGGATAACGTTTGTTCATACAAGTGTCCCTCAATATTCATGGGAAATTGGTTCCAGGACCCCTATAGACACCAAAATCTGTGACAACTCAAGTTTCTTATAAAAATGGTATAATGTTTGCCTATAACCTACCTATATCCTCTAGAGTACTTTAAATCACTCCCAGATTAATAATTATACCTTTTACAATGTAAATGATACATAAATAGTTGCAAATAAAATACATGTGGCAATGTAAATAGTTACTGATTCTTGACATATTCAAGTTTTGCTTTCTGGAAATTTTTTGGAATATTTTCCATCTCAAGTGCTTTCTATCTATAGATAGAAAACCCCCAGATATGGAGGGCTAACTGTATAACCTTCTTAGCCGTAAATTCTGTCGTTTGTGATAAGAATGTCTTCTAACCTCCTGGTACAAGAAGGGTATCTTTCACATGAGAGACTTGTCTTCTGCCCTCAAGAGGAGAAAGAAGGATCAGACTCTCTGTTCCACAGGATAGTTCTTTAGTACCTTTAATTCAATATAATTAATATACCAAAGGTTTTTGGGGTGGTATATTCCAGACTCCTTCACACTGGAAGTTCTAGCCAGTGCAATAAGGCAGATAAAATAAAATAAAGACAAAGAGTTAGGAAAAGGAATTCAAACTGCACAATGTTCACTGATAACACGATAGTACAACTAGATTATCTACAAGCTCCTAAAATTAACATATGAATATAGCAAGGTTGTTGTTCACAAGATATATAAATATTTCTTTATATTATTAGAAAATAATTGGGAAATGCAATTTTAAAATATCCTGTACTATATATATATATATACACTATAGTTGTTTCTAGTCATCAAGTCATGTCTGACTCTTGTGACCTCACCAGGCTCCTCTGTCCATGGGATTTCCCAGCCAAGAATACTGGAGTGGGTTGCCATTTTCTTCTCCAGTATACATATAGTATGCTGCTGCTGCTGCTGCTGCTGCTGCTAAGTCGCCTCAGTCGTGTCCGACACTGTGCGACCCCATAGACGGCAGCCCACCAGGCTCCCCCGTCCCTGGGAATCTCCAGGCAAGAACACTGGAGTGGGTTGCCATTTCCTTCTCCAATGCATGAAAATGAAGTCGCTCAGTCATGTCCGACTCTTTGCGACCCCATGGACTGCAGCCTACCAGGCTCCTCCATCCATGGGATTTTCCAGACAAAAGTACTGGAGTGGGGTGCCATTGCCTTCTCTGATACATATACTATACATAGCAATAAGTTGCCACTATTATCTAGAATTCAAACCAATGAAAGGTAGGTTAGATCTCTGCAATGAAAACGACAAAGCATCACTGAGAGAAATTAAAGAAGACTTAAATAAATGAAAATGAATACCATGCTTGGGGCTTTCCAGGTGGTGCAGCGGTAAAGAATTCTCCTGTCAACACAGGAGACTGGGGTTTAATCCCTGGGTCAGGAAGATCTCCTGGAGAGGGAAATGGCAGACTACTCTAATATTCGTACCTGGGAAATCCCAAGGACAGAGGACCCTGGTAGGCTAGAGTCCATGGTGTCCCAAAGAGTCAGACACGACGTTAGTGACTAAACAACACCATATCATGCTTATACTACACAAGACTCTACATTATTAAGACATCAATTCTCTCAAAATTGTTCTGTAGATATAATGTAATTTCAAACAAAATCCGAACAGGAACTTTTTATTGAGATTAACATTTCCTAGAATATGTATGTAAGTGAAAGGCAATCTTGAAGTAAATTAATGCTAAAGAACTTATATTATTTAATATCTGGACTTTCTAAAAAGGTAGTGTATATAAAATAGTAAGTATGGGTAAAAGGATAGACATTATAAATCAATAAAATATATTCACAGTAAGCCCACTAACCTCCCCCCATATAATCAGCAATAAAATTTATCAAACAGACAGACAAGCAAGCAAACACTGTGATTTTTTGGGGAAAGGACTTCATTTTTCAATAAATTATGCCTGAGCAATTAGATATGCATAACAAAACAGAATGCCTAGACCCTTTCTTGAAATTTACATTAAAAATCATTTGAGATGATGTATATACTCAATTATAGACTATAAAATTAATAAAAAAAACTCTTTAAGACAAAAGAAGTAAGAAAAATATGCCCTTGGAGTAAGCAACGATTTCTTAAACAAGACACAATGTATAGTAAACTATTTTTTTAAACAACAAATTTTCATTAAAATTAAAAACATGTTAATCATAAGACAATATTAATGACAAATGAGGCAAGCCAATGCTTGGGAAGACGTATTGATCATACATATAAAAGTAAAAGTACACATATATAATACTAAAACAATTATAAAATTAATAAGACAGAGAACACAATGATGGACAAAACCTTAAACAAGCACTTTGCAATAGAATATACAAAATAAAAAATAACATTATTAGTAATGAGAGAAATTCAAATTACTATCACAACACACTTCCACTATGCACTGATCAGAATATTTCACATTAATCTTATAGCATAGCAATGTTCTGAACAATATGAATAATTTAGATGTTCCTGCATCATTTCAGTTCAGTTCATTCACTCAGTCATGTTCGACTCTTTGTGATCCCATGAACTGCAGCATGCCAGGCCTCCCTATCTATCAACAACTCCCAGAGTTTACCCAAAATCATGTCCATGAGTCGGTGATGCCATCCAACCAGCTCATCCTCTGTCGTCCCCTTCTCATCCTGCCCTTAATCTTTCCCAGCATCAGGGTCTTTTCCAATGAGTCAGCTCTTCGTATCAGGTGGCCAAAGTATTGGAGTTTCAGCTTTAGCATCAGTCCTTCCAATGAACACCCAGGACTGATTTTCTTTAAGATGGACTGGTTGGATCTCCTTGCAGTCCAAGGGACTCTCAAGCATCTTCTCCAGCACCACAATTCAAAAGTATCAACTCTTCACGCTCTGCTTTCTTCACAGTCCAACTCTCACATCCATACCTAACCACTGGAAAAACCATAGCCTTGACTAGGCAGACCTTTGTTGGCAAAATAATGTCTCTGCTTTTTAATATGCTGTCTAGGTTTATCATAAGTTTCCTTCTAGGAGTAAGCGTCTTTTATTTTCATGGCTGCAGTCACCATCTGCAGTGATTTTGGAGTCCCCAAAAATAAAGTCAGCCACTGTTTCCACTGTTTCTCCATCTATTTAGTGGGACTGTAAACTGAAACAAGTGCTCTGGAATTTTATTTGACTATTTGTCTATACTTGTATCTACGCTATTCCTAGCAGTTTAATTCCTGAGCTTATACTCTACAAAAAATGGCATCACATGTTCCTGAAAGACTGATACAAAAGTATCTGCAGCAATGTTATTTACAATAACCCCAAATAGGAAAATATCTTAAAAAATTAAAAATAGTTAAGGCTTAATAACTGACATATCCACTCAGTGGAATATGAAAGAACAAACTGCTGACACGTTCAACAATATAAACACTTTTCATAGTGATCATAACCTAGGAATTGAAATGCATATCCTAGGATTGGCCCCCAAAACTGGAGGGTAGTTTTGCCTCAGTATTAATCATACCTTGAGTTTCAACCATATCTGGTTTACATGATATATAGATGAAACTTTGGACTTTAGAATTGATACTGAAAGGAGTTAAAATGTTTTGAGGCTGTTGGAGTGGAATGCATGTAATTTGCATGCTACAGGGATGAGAATTTTGAGCGGAGTTAGTGGGGCACAGAATGTTATGACTTGAATGTTCGTGTTCCCTCAAAATTCATGTGCTAAGTCCAGACTCCTCACCTTGATGGTATTTAAAGATGGGGCCTTGGGAGATAATTAG
This sequence comes from Oreotragus oreotragus, assembly GCA_006410675.1. Taxonomy (NCBI): domain Eukaryota; kingdom Metazoa; phylum Chordata; class Mammalia; order Artiodactyla; family Bovidae; genus Oreotragus; species Oreotragus oreotragus. Next base: position 72,546 of record SJYX01006332.1, on the reverse strand, counting down.
TTTTAGACGACTGATTTGATCTCCTTGGACTGCAAGGATATCAAACCAGTCAATTCTAAAGGAAATCAGTCCTGAATATTCATCGGAAGGACTGATGGTGAAGCTGAAGCTCCAAAACTTTGGCCACCTGATATGAAGAGCTAACTCATTGGAAAAGACCCTGATGCTCGGAAAGATAGAAGTCAAGAGGAGAAGGGATGACAGAGGGTGAGATGGTTGGATGGCATCATCAACTCAATGGACATGAGTTTGAGCAAGCTCCAGGAGATAGTGAAAAACAGGGAAAGCCTTCTGTACTGCAGTCCATGGAGTCGCAAAGAGTGGCACATGACTGAGCAACTGAACAACAATATAAGGATGGGGTGTCATTGATTAAATTACTTCTTTATATAGAAAAGAAAAAATAGAGAAACTGCAGTTCCTTTTCTCTCTGCATTGAGATGACACATTGAAAAAGCAGTTGTCTGTGAGATAGAAAGTAGGTCCCCTCCAGAACTCAACCACTTGATCTTAGATTTCCACCCTCCAAAATGGTAAGAATAAATTTCTTTTGTTTAAGCCACCCAGTCTATGGTATTTTGTTATGGCAGCCCGAGCTGGCTAAGATAAAACTCTTTAATTCAATATTATGCCAAAGCTTATTATAGACAGTATCATTTCAGTGCTTTGTCTTCAATTAGCAAAACCCTGAGAGAAAAACAGACTTAAGTATGTAGACTTCCATACTTAGCTGATATCCAAGATCTCATCATTCATCCTGTGGCTCTGTATTACACACTTCATATCCAATCTTAAATTTATGTGTTTAAGACAGTCAGTTAGACAAAAAGAGCAGTATTATTAGGATTATATATATTGCATCCACACATGAGGTCAACTATGTCTAAAATAAATAATAAATCTTTTTGTTCTAAATGAGTCCAGAAATTAAGTCATTGATTTGGGGTGTTTACATTCCATAACTCTTTCATATCTCTTTTATTTGCTTTTTTTTGGCATAAAAAGAAATCTTAAATCATTTTCTTATTGGTTATGTTCTGTGCTGCTATAATAATTTAATTAAATTTACATTTTTCTATTAGCAAATTATATCCTACATTTTCACCAGTACTCAGTTCAATATTTTCAATGTTCCCATCCCCATTTAATTATCTAACTTTGAGTATGTGTGAGGAATAGTCAAACAACATTTGGCTTCTTAACACAGCTTTCTTCATGGTTGACATAATATCCAAACTGCACTGAAGCAAATATGTTCATTTAGTGATTCAGTCAGTTCAGTTCAGTCGCTCAGTCGTGTCCGACTCTTGAGACCCCATGAACCGCAGCACCCCAGGCCTCCCTGTCCATCACCAACTCCAGAAGTTTACCTAAATTCATGTCCATCGAGTTGATGATGCCATCCAGACATCTCATCCTTTGTCGTCCCCTTCTCTTCCTGCCCTCAGTCCCGCCCAGCATCAGGGTCTTTTCCAACAAGTCAACTCTTCGCATGAGGTGGCCAAAGTACTGGAGTTTCAACTTTAGCATCATTCTTTCCAAAGAAATCCCAGGGCTGATCTCCTTCAGAATGGACTGATTGGATCTCCTTGCAGTCCAAGGGACTCTCAAGAGTCTTCTCCAACACCACAGTTCAAAAGCATCAATTCTTTGGTGTTCAGCTTTCTTCACAGTCAACTCTCACATCCATATGTGACCACTGGAAAAACCATAGCCTTGACTAGATGGACCTTTGTTGGCAAAGTAATGTATCTTAAGACAAAATATTACAACTACTAAAATTGAGTGTAATTGCTAGTTTTAAGTTTAATATCTCTGCTACTATAAAATAGAATATTTTTCTGACTATTTTCTTTATTCTTAGCTTAATATGTTGCTATTTTTTGTGAGAAAATAATAATGTTTATTTTGAAAACTTACTATGTTGTAGCAATAAAGAATCAGTATTAAATATAATATAGACACAATATCATGGGAAACAATGATGATTACATGGAAAGAGCTTTTTTTTTTTTTTTTTGGCTGTGTTGTGCAGCTTGAAGTTCCCTGCAATGAAAGCACTGAATCCTAACCATTGGACTGCCACGGAATTCCTAACAGTATTCTTAGAAGCATAAATTTCCTACTTGAGTCTCAGTCCTATCATGTTACTTTGTTCAATCTATTAAATCTTTTCCTTTTTCTAAATTGGGGTTAAAAAAAACACATAATATAGTACTTTGTTAATAATAAGCACATGTTTCATCACATATTGAAATTTTTCACCTGCAAATTATATCCATTGGAAAGTAACTGCCCATCTTTCCTCTTCCCTACCAATTACCATTCAACTGTTTTTCTATGTTCCTTATTCCTTTAGATGCCTCATGCAAGTATCGTCATATAGTATTTGTGTGAGATTTCTAAGCATTGTGTTGAAGATACAGCTTGACTTTTCTTGTCTGCTTCTATTAAGATGTGGGAAGAGAGAAGATGGAAGATGGACTGTTCAGCAGAAAAGGAAGAAAACATAAAGCTTTGGAATGCTTAACCTGTTCATATTGGAAAAAAAAAAAAAAGAGGACACAAAGATTGTGCCCAAGTGACCTTCTCATAAAGAGATTAGTATGGATCAGCCATCTAAACAGAAGCCAGTAGCTATATTGTTCAAGGCAATGGAAGACTGATCCCAAAGATGATTCAGGAACCACAAAAGCTCCCACTCCCAGCTCAGATTAGGAAGCATGTGAGCATGGAAGACACGGTTTCTCTCACCTAGGTTTGAAGGACAAGGATGCCTGGCAAGTCACAGACATGATACCACAGACTGAGAGGGCCCCAGGCCCTGGCAGGGAACCACAGCAGGGGCAGGGCCCCAGGAGAAAACTGTCCCAGGACTGTCCCACAGAGCCATGTGGTGACTTACCACCGAAGTGGGCAGGGACTAGTAAGCCAAACACATTATTCTCAAGTCTTAAGGTCTAAAGAAATTTTCCCCTTTAGGCTTTGGACTTACTTGGGACCTGTCACTTCTTTCTTATTTTCTATTTCTCCTTTTTTTTTTTGAATGGAAATGTTTATCCTGTGCCTGTCTCACTGTTATATTTCAGAAGCACATAATGTGTTTGGTTTCACAGGTTCACAGCTAGAGAAGAGTTTTCCTCAGTATGAGTCATCCTTGGAGTCTCACACATATCTGATTTAGATGATATTTACAAGAAACTTTAGACTTAAATTTAATGTTGGAATGAGTTAAGACTTTTGGGACTATTGGTGAAGGAGGAAATAGACAGAACAAGCTCTGTCTTGAAAGCAGGTCTCCATCTTGGGCTGGACTGTGGACTTTGAGCTATATGCCCAGTATCTATGGAAACAACATACCAACGGGAAAACCAGGCCCCCGGAAGGAAGAGCCCCAGTGCTCGTACCTAGACCTCTGTCGCCTAAAAGAATACATTAATTGTGTAACTGAATACAATCCTGCATTCTATTATGCTTATTGGGGTATGACCACAGACCTGTTGGTAATTGTCCACTGTTAACTACCTAGGCTTGGAGAAGGCAATGGCACCCCACTCCAGTACTCTTGACTGGAAAATCTCCATGGACGGAGGAGGCTGGTAGGCTGCAGTCCATGGGGTCACTAAGAGTTGGAAACGACTGAGAGACTTCACTTTCACTTTTCACTTTCATGCATTGGAGAAGGAAACGGCAACCTACTACAGTGTTCTTACCTGGAGAATCCCA
>SJYX01006332.1:53278-65695 GCA_006410675.1 Oreotragus oreotragus | reverse complement strand
TGGAGAAGGAAACGGCAACCTACTACAGTGTTCTTACCTGGAGAATCCCAGGAACGGGGGAGCCTGGTGGGCTGCCGTCTATGGGGTCGCACAGAGTCAGACACGACTGAAGCGACTTAGCAGCAGCAGCAGCAACTACCTAATCTTAAGGCATATGAATCATGGGTTAACTTTGATTGTATCTTTCTTTTCCTTTGTTCAGACGAGTTTCAGGGAATTTGGGGAGGTGGGCTTAGGCATGTACACTTAAGGTATATAAGGTTTTCACAAGAACTGGTTGGGGTCCATGACTAAGAGGAGACTGCCTTGGGCCCACCAGTGTAATAAACTTCATTCCACTATCTGCATTGCCTTCTGAGTGAGTTTGTTTCCTGGAACAGGTGGCTACAACGTTGGAATGCAATAAATGTATTTTTCATGCAAAAATGACTGAACTGGAGGGGACCCTGGAGTATAATATGATACACAATATTTTCTCCTGAAATTCACATTCTGAAAGCCAAACTGCCATGCCTCCCATGTGATGGTTTTTGAAGATGGACTTTGAGAGGTTATTAGGTCATGATGGTGGAGTCCTCAAGACTGGGATCAATATTTATAAAAGAGATTCCAGAGACCTCCCTTCTCCCATGTTGAAACACAGTGAGAAGATGGACATCAACTATCTCAATCACTGAGCTAAACCATCTGGGATTTCTGACACTCAGAAACAGATGATAAATCTTTCTTGTTTTAAACTTTTAATTTGGGGTTTAAATGTTTATATAGCAACAAATAGCTAATAAAATGAGTATTGGGAAGCAAATGAAGCAAAATTTATTTAGACATGGAAGAGGTAATAAATCATTGGTATAACTATAATTTTTAAACATTGGGATATTGTAAAACTCATATAGATACAGCCTATGTTAGGTTTCAAAAAATTCTCTCAGTTTAGTTCTAAATAAGTTGTAAAATTCATGCAGCGCAAGGTCATTTGTTCAAAGCTAATATCCTATAAGCTTGACTTTTATCTCCTGTCCTCCATCTCATCTCTTACTTCGATGGTCTGAGTTTCTACTGAAACCAGAGTAGTCTGAGGTCGTACTGAGACAGGAGTTGTTTGGACCTCCATATGTGCAGTTTGAATCTCAGTNATTGGGATATTGTAAAACTCATATAGATACAGCCTATGTTAGGTTTCAAAAAATTCTCTCAGTTTAGTTCTAAATAAGTTGTAAAATTCATGCAGCGCAAGGTCATTTGTTCAAAGCTAATATCCTATAAGCTTGACTTTTATCTCCTGTCCTCCATCTCATCTCTTACTTCGATGGTCTGAGTTTCTACTGAAACCAGAGTAGTCTGAGGTCGTACTGAGACAGGAGTTGTTTGGACCTCCATATGTGCAGTTTGAATCTCAGTTTGGATTTCCACTGAGACAAAGGCAACCCTTCTAAGGTGGGTGGGTGTTCTCTGGTTTTCAGTTTGCTCAGCTTGGAGCCCCGGGTACAGGGGCAAAGTGGGAGGACAGAAGAAAGCTGAGTTTCATGCCCAAATCTATACCCTTAGGACATAAGTCTGGCATATTTTGCAGAGAGAAAAAGGGCAACACATGCTACTTCTACCCACTTCCCTTGTTTCTTACAGAACCTGTCTGATTGTAAAACAGTGTTATACTTAAGAGACCCTCCAACTGGATACCGTGGCCCTGCAGTATCACATAGGAAGACCAGGTGTGTCTTCTTTAAGCCCTGGGAATCAAATCTATCCCAGTTTTTCAGGATACAGTTCAAAGGAGTGAGGCTGGAATTGTTAGCTCCCATCTTGTCCAGAAGCATCCCGGACAAGCCCCCAAGATGAAAGACTGTTGTTGAATCACGACGCCAGGATTCTTGGCCCCCGGAGAAGAATTCAATCCGGAGCCAGAGACGAGGCTTGATCGCTCAGAGCTTTTGTGTAATAAAGTTTTATTAAAGTATAAAGGAGATAAAGAAAGCTTCTGACGTAGGCATCAGAAAGGGGCAGAAAGAGTACCCCTATGCTTGACTTTTAGTTGACAAGTTGATCTCTTGCAATCGCCAGGGAAAATGGCTAAACCCAGTGCTTAAGGCAACTGATTCTCAGTGAGTCACAATTCTTAAATTCCAAGCCCTGATCAAACCAGGGGAGAACTGTAGCTTCACCAGATAAATGCTGATGTGGTCACTGCTGATACAACTTGTCACATTTTAAAATGGAATTACACATCTTTGGCCTCCTTTTGACTGTGGAGAGCTGTCTTTTCTTATAACTCAGCTGGCAGGGTGGAAGAAGAACTCAGTTAAGTTCAGTTCAGTCACTCAGTTGTGTCCGACTCTTAGCAACTCCATGGACCACAGAATGCCAGGCCTCCTTGTCCATCACCAACTCCCAGAGTTTAGCCAAACTCATGTCCATTGAGTCGGTGATGCCATCCAACCATCTCATCCTCTGTCATCCCCTTCTCCTCCTGCCTTCAATCTTTCCCGGTTCAGACTCTGCCATAATATGCATTCTGGAATCTAATAAATGCAGAGGGAGGCTTGGTAACTCCCTAATTATGCAGTGTAAAAGCTCAGTTGCCAAAGAGTTGGTATCTTTTCCCCAGTGTATCTATCTCACATTTGATTGGTCTTCGTGTAATCGTCTACAAGACAGTGGGCACATTTCCACTGACCATGAAGGAGTAACAGAGGCCAATCTGGAAAAAATCAAACTACATATATAACATTGTTTACATATTCTTGGCAACAGCTAGGGTAGGACTACGATGATAAGAGTAAAAACAGTGAATCCAATGCTTACCCCAGTTTTTAAGGGTCACAAAGAGTGGTACACAATTTAGCAACAGAACAACAACAACAATTTCCATACTATATCACAGGAATGAGGAATCAAAGTAATATAGAAAAGTAAAGATGGCTTGAATATAGAGGGCAGAACAAGAGAGACTGGTTATATAGAGGAGAAAACAAAACAAAAACAGAAACTAGAATAGAAACATAGGAAATATCATAAATCTTGGCATGAATACGAATGTATACAAGGGTATGGTGAAAATCCACGCTTCATAGCAAAGATGATCTTCAAGGAAAGAAAGAAAATCACTGCATAGCTTCAATCTAAGGCATGCCAAACGCACACAAATGGCCAAAATTTTTCAAATTCCTACCAGAATGGTGAGACCATGAATACAAAGGTCTCTTTTAAAAGCATTCTCAGAAGCAACATTCCTTTCTAATGGTTTTAAACAAGCCTTGGGCTAAAACCTCCTTTAGACCTATTCCCTCTTCCTTTGTTCTATTTTCTTAAGCTTTTCCTTTCCTTGTCTTTTGAAAGTGAAATTGAAGTCGCTTAGTCGTGTCCGACTCTTCGTGACCCCATAGACTATATCCTACCAGGCTCCTCTGTCCATGGAATTTTCCAGGCAAGAGTACTGGAGTGGGTTGACATTTCCTTCTTCAGGGGATCTTCCCAACACAGGGATTGAACCTGGGTCTCCTGCACTGCAGGCAGACGCTTTACCCTCTGAGCCACCAGGGAAATTGGACTCCTTTTTCTTGTTCTAACTACCTTGAGAAACCCATATGCAGGTCAGGAAGCAACAGTTAGAACTGGACATGGAACAACAGACTGGTTCCAAATAGGAAAAGGAGTACGTCAAAGCGGTATATCGTCACCCCTGCTTATTTAACATATATGCAGAGTACATCATAAGAAACTCTGGGCTGAAAGAAGCACAAGCTGGAATCAAGATTGCCAGGAGAAAAATCAGTAACCTCAGATATGCAGATGACACCACCCTTAGGGCAGAAAGTGAAGAGGAGCTAAAAAGCCTCTTGATGAAAGTGAAAGAGAAGAGTGAAAAAGTTGGCTTAAAGATCAACATTTGAAAAACTAAGATGATGGCATCTGGTTCCATCACTTCATTGAAAATAGATGGGGAAACAGTGGAAACCGTGTCAGACTCTCTTATTATTGGCTCCAAAATCACGGCAGAAGGTGATTGCAGCCATGAAATTAAAAGACACTTGCTCCTTGGAAGGAAAGTTATGACCAACCTAGATAGCATATTCAAAAGCAGAGACATTACTTTGCCAACAAAGATCCATCTAGTCAAGGTTATAGTTTTTCCAGTGGTCATATATGGATGTGAGAGTTGGACTGTGATGAAAGCTGAGCACCGAAGAATTGATGCTTTTGTACTGTGGTGTTGGAGAAGACTCTTGAGAGTCTCTTGGACTGCAAGGGGATCCAACCAGTTCATTCTAAAGATCAGTCCCGGGTGTTCATTGGAAAGACTGATGTTAAAGTTGAAACTCCAATACTTTGGCCACCTCATGTGAGGAGTTGACTCATTGGAAAAGACCCTGATGCTGGGAGGGATTGGGGGCAGGAAGAGAAGGGGGTGATGGAGGATGAGATGGCTGGATGGCATCACCAACTCGATGGACATGAGTTTGAGTAAACTCTGGGAGTTGGTTATGGACAGGGAGGCCTGGCTTGCTGTGATTCATGAGGTCACAATGAGTCAGACACGACTGAGCAACTGAACTGAACTGAACTGAATACATGAATATACTCTACATAGTAATGGAAGACATAAAACGTAACTATTCCTGGTTTGGGGATGTCATTTTATAATATGAGAAGGCCCTTCTCCAAGGTGAAGACAGATTCCCCATTGCTTCAATTTAAATCTGGCTGCCAAATATCTTTTCTTAGGTTGGGTGGAGGGGGAGAATGGAGTTCCTCAGGATAAATTTTTAATTTACTCAGATGGAAGCAGTCTTTATAGATGGCTACTAAGAAGATAATTTTATTTTTTTGTACATTTCTATGAATCTAGGGGACTTGAGAATGTGGAAAACTCACATAGTTAGAAGAATATATTTTATAAAGATGCTTTGTTGGTAAATCAGATCAGATTTTCTAACAGGAGACAGTCTTTACAGTCTTGAGTTAACTGAGTCTTTCCCTCCTGATTTTGTGTTGACTGGTGAAATACAGGGTGTGTGAAAATTATCTAATTCACCTCAGTTTTGTAATAAGTAACTTGCAGATGTACTGAATTGCCTTTGGGGCAGTCTTGTACTCATTAACCTGTAACACAATAAAATCCCTTTGCACAATGTCTAACTAGCACCATGAGCCATAAGTTGTTAATAAATACATTTTGGGTGATAAAAAAAAAAGTAGCAAACTACAATTTTAAAGATAAAAATATAATATTTGAGACAAATATTTTCCTGAATTAGATTAAACGTGCATTGGAGACTGAGATCATAGAACTTGAAAACTGACAAGGAAATTCAGTGGAAAAAAATTCTCTAGAACAATATTTACAAGACAATAAGTAACATTGACTTTTATTTTATACCATACATAAAATTAAGTCCATAAGATTAAAAGTCTAGATATTTAAGTAAAAATTAAACTATTTAAAGGATGTTATAGGATCAATCTTTATGATACTAGAATAAGGAAAGATGTCTTAGGACATCAAAATCACAAATCAGAAAATAAAAATGGATAAATTGAAATGCATCAAAATTTAAAATTTGGTAAAAAAGTCATCCTTAAAAATATAAAAAAGTAATAGAAAACTGGGAGAAAATATACTATGTCAGAGGACATATATTAAGATTTTTTACAAATCAATAAGAAAACAGAATTCTTAAACAAATATTTATAAAAAGGAGTTAAATGAATTGCCCAAAAAATACATGAAAAGAAAACCATAATTAGGGAAGTTGAAATTAAACTCACAATGAGATATGGTAAATCATTGGAATGGATATACTACAGACTGACAGAAACAAGAGTGTGAGGACATGGAGTACCCACAGCTCACATTAATGTCACTCTGGCAACCTGCTTGTTTGTTCCTTTCTCTCTTCCTTCCATTCTTTTAATTTCAGTTTTAGACAATACTGATTGAATCTCTGTTATGCGCGATGAGAAAATTTATGCTTTTTATGCTTTCCTTTAACTCCCCTCTTCTTTATGTATTCATATATGGTAGAAAACATTTATTGAATTGTACCTTTGCTTTTTTGAACAATGATCTTTCTTGCTTCTTAAACTGAAGAATTTTTTGTTAATCTTCAATGAAGGGGCAAAATGTAATTTCTAAATCAAAGTATAACAAATCCTAATACTCATAACACATAACTGGTTTTATAGATGAGTACTTAATTATTTGTTGGCTTCATGGCCTCCAGAGATTCTTTTAATGCTTCTACTGATTCTTATTACTGTCACATGAGTGTATGTACCTCGATTCTTTTGTCTTATCACAACTCAAACTACAATTTTAAAGATAAAAATATAATATTTGAGACAAATATTTTCCTGAATTAGATTAAACGTGCATTGGAGACTGAGATCATAGAACTTGAAAACTGACAAGGAAATTCAGTGGAAAAAAATTCTCTAGAACAATATTTACAAGACAATAAGTAACATTGACTTTTATTTTATACCATACATAAAATTAAGTCCATAAGATTAAAAGTCTAGATATTTAAGTAAAAATTAAACTATTTAAAGGATGTTATAGGATCAATCTTTATGATACTAGAATAAGGAAAGATGTCTTAGGACATCAAAATCACAAATCAGAAAATAAAAATGGATAAATTGAAATGCATCAAAATTTAAAATTTGGTAAAAAAGTCATCCTTAAAAATATAAAAAAGTAATAGAAAACTGGGAGAAAATATACTATGTCAGAGGACATATATTAAGATTTTTTACAAATCAATAAGAAAACAGAATTCTTAAACAAATATTTATAAAAAGGAGTTAAATGAATTGCCCAAAAAATACATGAAAAGAAAACCATAATTAGGGAAGTTGAAATTAAACTCACAATGAGATATGGTAAATCATTGGAATGGATATACTACAGACTGACAGAAACAAGAGTGTGAGGACATGGAGTACCCACAGCTCACATTAATGTCACTCTGGCAACCTGCTTGTTTGTTCCTTTCTCTCTTCCTTCCATTCTTTTAATTTCAGTTTTAGACAATACTGATTGAATCTCTGTTATGCGCGATGAGAAAATTTATGCTTTTTATGCTTTCCTTTAACTCCCCTCTTCTTTATGTATTCATATATGGTAGAAAACATTTATTGAATTGTACCTTTGCTTTTTTGAACAATGATCTTTCTTGCTTTTTAAACTGAAGAATTTTTTGTTAATCTTCAATGAAAGGGCAAAATGTAATTTCTAAATCAAAGTATAACAAATCCTAATACTCATAACACATAACTGGTTTTATAGATGAGTACTTAATTATTTGTTGGCTTCATGGCCTCCAGAGATTCTTTTAATGCTTCTACTGATTCTTATTACTGTCACATGAGTGTATGTACCTCGATTCTTTTGTCTTATCACAACAGAGCTTTGGAGTGATGGACATTAAAGCCCCCTTGGCGTGTCACAGCTCTCAGGTCTTGGATAGACGGTGTTGTAGCTCTCAGGTCTCAAATGGGCCATGTTATAGCTCTTAGACAAATCAGTGTTACAGCTCAGTGTTACAGCTCTATTTTATTTAAAAGATAGCAGGAAAATCCATCTTCCAGGCGTGAGGGCACGTGGATCTAAAGAAACGAGGAGAAGAGAGCCCCAGCTTGCAGGAGAGAGAGCTAGCTTTGGCTCCTCTATTTATATGTTTATCTCTCCCTGGGCCTGTCCTATGTAAATTGGGCCAGCCAGGAGTGTTGTTTGTTTTACCTGAGGTCCTCACTCCAGTCCTCGGACCTTCTTTTGTTTAATTTTCATGGGCTTTTCCCTTCCTTGTCTTGTAGCCACCACCATTTTGGACTCCTTTTCCCTATTCTACCTACCTAACATTACATACAGAAATGGTAATGTTTCCCACTTATATAGATTAAAACAGTTTTAGAATGAGTAAATAAGTGAGTCATTCTAAAAAAAAAATCAAAATTTTCAGTTTGTTTATTCAAATTGTATGAATTTATCTGGATTACAAAATAATTATTTGCTCTCTAAAGAGATTTGCCAGATTTCTTTCAAAAACAAGTTGCTCTAAGACACTTAAAATTTATTTTGGCTCATACAACATGCCAAGTTTACACCGACAGTTTAATAATCACAAGTATGCTTTACATAACACACTAGAGTATGCAAACTCTTTTTCACATCTTGTGTCTCTCTCACAATGACAGCATTAGGTCAATATTATTACAATCTTTATTTTATGTATTAGAAACAGACACTTAGAAAGATTAACTAAATTAGCCAAAGTTAGGCACTAAACTCATCATTAAGGCTGAACATAAGTCTTGTGTCTTTACCAAGTTTTTATGCTGAAGTCCTCATTTTTAGATGACCTAAGTTGTTCTCCACTGACCTGTGAATTGGTAGCTTACAGACTTCAGAGTCTCTTTTAAATTTGAATATTAATTTAAATATACGAACTAAATAAGATAGTTTCTTATTAGACACATAGTGGAAATTGTGATAAATTTGTATAGGCACAAATGACTAGTAGGACTTCTGTTGATATTAAAATAGTGGTAGATGTATTACATGTTGGGCAGGGGAGGGTAGACTGGGAATATGAGAGGTATGCATACTTATACCTCACATAAATAAATAAGCAAACTATTCTTCAGCAACAATATTCATGGTGGTTTACATGTTATATAATTGGGTTTTCTATATTATTGTATGCTGCAGTCCATGAGGCTGCAAAGAGTCAGACATGACTGAGCGACTGAACAACAGCTCCAGGAATATGTAAATATATGTATATCTAAATATAGATGAGTATACATGTATATATGCATATTGTGAGTGTGTGAGTATGAATGTAAAATATTCAGTTACTCAATTATTTTGTGCCTAGCATGTACCACATCTTCCTTTAAGTACTAGGGATACAAATGTTAATAATAATAAAATACAGTCCCTATATTCAACAAGCTCACAAACTCTTCTGGAAGATAGAAGTAGAAATAAATACTCATGATGCATATTTCAATAAAAGTACTTGTCCGCTTTAGTAGTGATGAACTTCACTATTAAATGTAAAAGAAATCAAAAGTGCCTAGGCATGACTTAGCATTAAACTTTGAGGAAACTTTAACTGTGCAACTATGTCTGGAACATTAGGTGATGTCAGATGAGACTGGAGATATTGTTGAAAGTAAAAGTCATTTATCAGACAAAATCATTTATCCTCTATTCTATAGACTATGGTGGAGACAGCAATGGCAACCCACTCTGGTACTCTTGCCTGGAGAATCCCATGAATGGAGGAGCCTGGTAGGCTGCAGTCCATGGGGTCACTGGGAGTCAGACACAACTGAGTGACTTCACTTACACTTTTCACTTTCATGCGTTGGAGAAGGAAATGGCAACCCACTCCAGTGTTCTTGCCTGGAGAATCCCAGGGACGGGGAACCTGGTAGGCTGCCGTCTCTGGGGCTGCAGAGAGTCGGACACGACTGAAGCGACTTAGCAGGAGCAGCATAGACTATGGGGCTTCCCTGGTGGCTCAGCTGGTTAAGAATCTGCCTGCAATGCGGGACACCTGGGTTCAGTCCCTGGGTTGGGAAGATCCCCTGGAGAAGGGAAAGGCTACCCACTCCAATGTTCTGGCCTGTAGAATTTCAAGGAGTTGCAAAGTGTTGGACATGACTGAGCCATTTTCACTTTACTTCACTTCTATAAACTATGAAAAATAAATGACAGGCTTAATTCAAAAGAGTGGTAGGATTGTTTTTATACTGTAGGGTAGATTGATTCCATTGCATTTGGAAAAACTGAAGAAATCTGAAGTGGCGATAGTAAAACAATTTTGAGATTACTCCAAAAATCATAATTAGAGATTAGAAATAAATTATTTAAGCTGGTAGCTACATATAGGATATGAAATTCACAAATGATAGAACGGAGAAACATATTCCTTAATAGATATATTCAACTTAGTTGGAGTGGAAAGAAATAAGCTGGAGAAAACCCATATAGTTTAATTGAAAAATGAGGATGTGGATAATATGCTGAACAAAAATCAATAAATATCCATGGAAGCTCAAGTTCAGGAGAGATGAAAATGAGGGGCTTGAAACTGTTCCATGTTTAATTAGAGGTAATGAGATGGAAATTTTCAAGAGACATCAGGGACTGTGGAGTCTTGATTAGGGGTATATAAATAGAATTTGCATTAAGAATTCAGGTCTTTTACCTAAAATGTTTGTGTTGAATTATTTATTTTTTCCAATAGGACTAATATTTGAATGACTTCCATCTGCCCTTGTTTCATTTTCTGGGTGCATAAGTATAACCAAGAAGTATGTTTTCCTATAGATGATTAGTAGAATAGGAACGATGGAGAAGTCACAAATATGTACAACTAAATGTCATAGTCTGTAGTGAAAATTTTGAAAAATTTGTAATTTTAAGTAGAAAGGAAGAAATGTGTCTCTCTGTCTGGATGGAAATAGATGATAGTCAACGAAAGCACATGAGGGAGGCAACAAATCAATTGAGTAAATGATTTGATTAGAATTCAGGAGCAAAAAGTGTTTGGAGAGGATAGTTCAGAATGGAGAAAAGAAAAACAGATATAAAGAAAAGAAAGATATGAGGTTGCAAAGAGTCTAGTTTATGTTAGTCATGTTTTAATTTGTAATGGAATTATTAAGATTTTAAAGAATTATAGTAATATCATCAGTGTACTTGTGTATTTATAATATATGGATCAATAACCATATCCACAGACCAGCAATTAAAAGTCTAATCTCAAATATTTCTCAAAGTTTACCATTCACTTTATTTTCTATCAGCTTCAGTAACTTGATTCTTATATTACAAGTGATTATTTTCTACACATAATCTTTTTCCATCAGCAAAAAGGTGGAATTCCATATATCACTGATCTTGAGTCTAGAGATATAGGGAAAAGGGCACCATAGGAGATCACATTACAGTGACTATAGAAAATATATGATAGTGATGAAATAATTAATTCTTTATTCCATAGGCAGCAATATAGTTAATTAACTCGTAAATAGAGTTTGAGATCCCTTAGTTATTTCATGTGAAGCAACCATTAAGAAGAGGATGTTAAAACAAATGTATGTAACTATCGATATTTTGATTATGTAATCATTTCAAAAATATATTTATTTTATAAATAATACTTCATGTTGTTCAACGAATCCTTTCCAAATAGATTTTTTTTTCCCAATTTTTTGTTCTTTTTTTTTCTATCCATAGTATTTAATGCACTGCCCCGGTGGTTCAGATGGTAAGGCTTCTGCCTGCAATGCGGGAGACCTGGATCCAATCTCTGGGTTGGGAAGATCCCCTGGAGAAGGAAATGGTAACCCACTCTAGTACTTTGGCCTGGAAAATTCCATGGACTGAGGAGCCTGGTAGGCTATAGTCCATGGTGTCGCAAAGAGTCAGACACAACCGAGCCACTTCATTTTTGCTTCTTTCACTAGCAATAGAAGGATCAATTACTATTTGTGAAGTAAGTGAATAAATATATGAATGCTTAAATCAATGATATATCAATTAATTAATTAGTGCTAGAGCTTTTTAATTTTAACTTATTATCTTTAAAATAGCATTTAATTTGATGTTCTTCTAGTCTCAAATAACAAAATTTTGTACAAAATCAGCAATGATTATATTCATTATATAATATGGCCTCGTGATGTCATGTGCTTAGTTGCTCAGTTGTGTCCGACTCTTTGCGACCCCATGGGGACTATAGCTCAATAGGGTCTTCTGTCCATGGGGATTCTCCAGGCAAAAATACTGGAGTGGGTTGCCATGCTCTACCCCAGGCATAATGTCATTCTTCAACATATTTTTCAGTGAGCACCTACTATATATCAAGATGGTGAAAAGAAGACCAGTCCCATAGTAATTTGAGTCTAGTTCCATGCTAATTATGTATAAAGTATTTGTTTTATTTATTATATAAATAAATATTCTTTACTATTATTTACTATAGAATTTTAGAATCAATACTGCTAAATGAGGTACATTCATAGGCATATGTATCTGAAGTCAGTTTTCAGTTTGGAGTCACTTCTAAACATCTTTACTGGTATCTTTACTACCAGTTAGAAGTTAAACCAAGCCCTCTGAAATATACATTGAGCCAAAACACAATGTTGAAGTTTTTTGATCACAAAATCTCACAGTGATTTGAAGCTGCTCTTAAAGACAAACCTATATTCTCACTTCAGTTCAGTTGCTCAGTTATGTCCGACTCTTTGTGACTCCATGAATCGCAGCACACCAGGCCTCCCTGTTCATCACCAACTCCTGGAGTTCACTAAGACTCATGTTCATCGAGTCAGTGATGCCATCCAGCCATCTCATCCTTGGTCATCCCCTTCTCCTCCTGCCCCCAATCCCTCCCA
>SJYX01006332.1:30724-48420 GCA_006410675.1 Oreotragus oreotragus | reverse complement strand
TATGACCAACCTAGATAGCATATTCAAAAGCAGAGACATTACTTTGCCGACTAAGGTTCATCTAGTCAGGGTTATGGTTTTTCCTGTGGTCATGCATGAATGTGAGAGTTGGACTGTGAAGAAGGCTGAGTGCTGAAGAATCGATGCTCTTGAACTGTGGTGTTGGAGAAGACTCTTGAGAGTCCCTTGGACTGCAAGGAGATCCAACCAGTCCATTCTGAAGGAGATCAACCCTGGGATTTCTTTGGAAGGAATGATGCTAAAGCTGAAACTCCAGTACTTTGGCCACCTCATGCGAAGAGTTGACTCATTGGAAAAGACCCTGATGCTGGGAGGGATTGGGGGCAGGAGGAGAAGGGGACGACAGAGGATGAAATGGCTGGATGGCATCACTGATTCAATGGATGTGAGTCTGAATGGACTCTGGGAGATGGTGATGAACAGGGAGGCCTGGTGTGCTGCGATTCATGGAGTCGCAAAGAGTTGGACATGACTAAGCGAGTGAACTGAACTGAACTGAACCCAGCTCTATTGCATTTCACATAGGAAGGAGATTGTTCATTGCACTTAGTAAACTTAGGGTCTGGTTGAGATCTAACAATAGTTTTATGACACATGCTCAACAGTTTTGTGTGAATCACTATATCTATCAGGATAGAGTAGGGTGTGATGCATAAACAATCCCATATTTTTAGTGGTATATAACAAAGAAACTGGCTTTTAAAGTTTCTTTTCAAAAGGATACATGTCATTGCCCCTCACATTTAGAGGCCAAAACAGGTGACATGGCTACTCCTGAGAGTGACAGAGTGGGAATTCATTTTCATCTTCAAATGAGAAGTAGGAAATGTTTAGAAAAATAATAAAATCTATCATAAAGACTTAGTGGATGGCTTCTTAAGGGGAAAAAAATAATAGATCCAATTATAAAACTACTCTCATCCAGGTACCTTCTGTGTCACTAATTCTACCATTAATTAAAAAGTGTCATTTAGAGGCCAAAACAGGTGACATGGCTACTCCTGAGAGTGACAGAGTGGGAATTCATTTTCATCTTCAAATGAGAAGTAGGAAATGTTTAGAAAAATAATAAAATCTATCATAAAGACTTAGTGGATGGCTTCTTAAGGGGAAAAAAATAATAGATCCAATTATAAAACTACTCTCATCCAGGTACCTTCTGTGTCACTAATTCTACCATTAATTAAAAAGTGTAAGTGATAGCTGTGCCAAGGAAAGGTATTGTTCTGAATGATGTTTCTTGGAAACTTCTTAAGTACCTCACTGAGTATGTAAATCATGTTATAAATATCTTGCAAGAAAGGAGAAAAGTCCAGTACCATCATTTTTACTGTAATTTATCCACTAGGTCTAAGGATTTTTCTGAATCCTATGATGGCAATTTGGAGAAGACAATGACACCCCCACTCCAGTATTCTTGTCTGGAAAATCTGATAGATGGAGGAGCTTGGTAGGCTGCAGTTCATGGGGTCACGAAGAGTCGGACATGACTGAGCAACTTCACTTTCACTTTTCACTTTCATGCATTGGAAAAGGAAATGGCAACCCACTCCAGTGTTCTTGCCTGGAGAATCCCAGGGACAGAGGAGCCTAGTGGGCTGCCGTCTCTGGGGTTGCATGTAGTCGGACAATATTGAAGTGACCTAGCAGCAGCAACATGATGGTAATTTTTCAAGAAAGAGAATGTAAGATTATGAATCTAGTGATTTTAAGAAATTTTTCAGTTTTGAGAAAATAGTTATCCTTCAACAATTACAAACATACAGTTAGTTTTAGATATCATTCCAAGAGAAATGATTAATTCCTCACAGAAAATTATAGTAGATTCTCACTCAATTAGTTCTTTCACTACTGTATTTATATTTTATTATTCTATAAAGATATGGAGTGAGAAAGATCTAATGTATAATATAATATTTACCAAAACAAGTCTCATATTAAAAGTTGTTTAAGGGGAAAAAGTGGTAGCAGTGACAGATTTTATTTTCTTGGGCTCCAAAATCACTGCAGATGGTGACTGCTGCCATGAAATTAAAAGACACTTTTTCCTTGGAAGGAAAGCTATGAGAAACCTAGACAGTGTATTAAAAAGCAGAGACATCACTTTGCTGACAAAGGTCCATACAGTCAAAGCTGTGGTTTTCCAGTAGTCACGTAAGGAGGTGAGAGTTGGACCATAAAGAAAGTTGAGTGCTGAAGAACTGATGCTTTTGAATTGTACTGCTGAAGACTCTTGAGATTCTTTTGGACAGCAAGGAGATCAAACCAGTCAATCCTAAGGGAAACCAACTCTGAATACTCATTGGAAGGACTGATGCTGACGCTGAAGCTACAATACTTTTCACCACCTGATGCAAAGAACCAACTCACTAGAAGAGACTCTAATGCTCTGATGCTAGGAAAGATAGAAGGCAAAAGGAGAAAAGGGTAGCAGAGGGTGAGATGGATAGATAGCATCACCAACTCAATGGGCATGAATCTTAGCAAACTTCAGAAGATAGTGAAAGACAGGGGAGCCTGACATGGTGCAGTCCATGGGGTCTCAAAGAGTTGAACACAACTTAATGACTGAACAACAATTATTTAATTCAATTAATTTAAAATGATTTCCTAATAACTTGTAATTGCTCAGCACTCTTGGGATGCTCAAAAGGCATACGATCTTTTTAAATTTTATTAGTCACACAGAATTTCAGCAATTCAGATTGCTGTCTCTGCCTCCCAACCAGAAATGTTAAAAAGATGTGGGTGCCTACATCAGGATCCAGACTGAAAAGGAAGCCTATGTTAGGAAGTTAGTTAATTTAACGATTTCAACAATTGAGAAATTAGCTAAAATGGGAAGCAGCAAAACCTCACGCACTAGGAGACAGGAAAGGAGCAGTGTTCTAGCTTGAGTCTGGGAACTGGAATTAAGACAAAAGCTGCTGGATAGGGTCTGAGGACATGGTAGGAATGCCTGCCCAATGGGGGCTGGAACCACAGACACTTTCCAGACTCATAAGGAGAAAACAATAAAGGCCTTTTCCATCCTATTGCACTACGTACTCTTGTCATATGGTGTATTGCATAAATCTTGTCCAATGCAGTGGACAAAAAAATGTGTAGATAAGAATGATTGTGGACAAAGCTGCTTAAAAAATGTGGTTTGGATGAGGACTATTCCCTGAGACATGGGCAGAGCACAGGAAAATTAAAAATGGATGCAATGATAAAGAGATAAATACTTTTGATGTATGTGACCAGATTTTGATTGACTAAGGATTTCCTTTTTTGGTGCCTTTTGTATGTTTTCATACTTAGAAAGTAGAAGAATAATATTATCCAGAAAGAATGAGAAAAAGACTCAACACATGCATCTGTCTCAAGAACTTTGAAGGCTAAGACCATAGACTAGTAAATTGCAATATTGTCTTTTAAATCCCAGCCCTGAAAAAATAGCTAACAGATATCTGTAGGATTTAAAAATAACTTGGGAAAGATATTCATTCCCCAAACAAAGCACTTACTACCTTGACAAACTACCCTAAATTTCACACTTAAAAAAGGTTTCTTTTGTCACAAGCCACAAGATCTCCAGATACGATAATAAACATAGGACCATAGTGACGCAACTCTCATGGATAATGTGCAGTTCAGTTCAATTTAGTCTCTCAGTCGTGTCTGACTCTTTGCAACCCCACGGACTGCAGCACACCAGGCTTCCCTGCCCATCACCAACTCCCAGAGATTTCTCAAACTCATGTCCATTGAATTGGCAATGCCATCAATGATCTCATCCTTTGTCACCCCCTTCTCTTCCTGCCTTCAATCAACGTGCAGGTCCACTCCAAACATCCGAATGGGCCAAAGCAAGAGCACAAATGGTGGCCATATACCATCAGTCAAATATTTAAAAATTATAAGTAAACTATGAAAGTTTTAAATAAAACATGCATTTTTCCTTCATTTAAAAATATAAATATATTTGCAAAACCAGAGATCAAATTGCCAACATCCACTGGATCATCAAAAAAGCAAGAGAATTCCAGAAAACGTCTACTTCTGCTTTATTGATTATGCCAAAGACTTTGACTGTGTGGATCACAACAAACTGTGGAAAATTCTTGAAGAGATGGGAATACCAGACCACCTTATCTGCCTCCAGAGAATTCTGTATGCAGGTCAAGAAGCAACAGTTAGAACCGAACATGGAACAGACTGGTTCCAAACTGGGAAAGGAGTACATCAAGGATATATATTGTCACCTAGCTTATTTAACTGGAGAAGGAAATGGCAACCCACTCCAGTATTCTTGCCTGGAGAATCCCAGGGATGGGGGAGCCTGGTGGGCTGCTGTCTATGGGGTCACACAGAGTCAGACATGACTGAAGTGACTTAGCAGCAGCAGCAGCAGCTTATTTAACTTATATGCAGAGTACATTATGTGAAATGCCAGACTGGATGAAACACAAGCTGGAAACAAGATTGCTAGAAATATCAATAATCTCATATGTACTGATGACACCACCCTTATGGCAGAAAGTGACGAAGAACTTAAAAGCCTTTTGATGAAAGTGAATGAGGAGAGTGAAAAAGTTGGCTTACAACTCAACATTCAAAAAACTAAGATCATGGCATCTGGTCCCATGATTTCATGGCAAATAGAAGGGGAAACAACGGAAACAGTGAGAGACTTTATTTTCTTGGCCTTCAAAATCACTGCAGATCGTGACTGCACCATGAAATTAAGACACTTGCTCCTTGGAAGAAAAGTTGTGACCAACTTAGGCAGCATATAAAAAGCAGAGACATTACTTTGCCAACAAAGGTCCATCTAGTCAAAGCTATGTTTTTTTCCAGTAGTCATGTATGGATGTGAGAGTGGACTATAAAGCTGAGTGCCAAAGAATTGATGATTTTGAACTGTGGTATTGGAGAAGACTCTTGAGAGTCCCTTGGACTGCAAGGAGATAAACCTGTCAATTGTAACAACAACAACAAAAAATCAGTCCTGAATATTCATTGAAAAGACTGAGACTGAAGATGAAATGCCAATACTTTGGCCACTTGATGTGAAGAGCTGATTCTTTGGAAAAGACCCTGATGCTGGGAAAGATTGACGGTGGAGGAGAAGGGAATGAGATGGTTGGATGGCATCACCAACTTGATGGACATGAGTTTGAGCAACCTCTGGGAACTGGTGATAGACAGAGAAGCTTGGCATGCTGCAGTCCATGGGGTGGCAGAGTCAGGCATGATGAGGTGACTGAACTGAGCTGAACTGATTTGCAAAACAGAAATAGAAAACAAATGTATGGATACCAAGTGGGGCAAGGATGAGTTGGGAGATTGGAATTGATGTATATACACTGCTGATGCTACAGAAATAGAAAACAAATGTATGGATACCAAGCGGGGCAAGGATGAATTGGGAGATTGGAATTGATGTATATACACTGCTGATGCTATGTATAAAACAGGTAATTGGTGAGAACTTAATAGCACAGAGAACTCTACTCAGTGCTCTGTGGTGTCCTATAAGGGAAGGAAATCCAAAAAAGAGGGGATAAAAGCATACATATATTAATAGCTGATTTACTTTGTCCTACAGCAGAAACTAACCCAACTTTGTAAAGAACTATACTTCAATAAACATTAAATATATATACTTTTGAGATAATTAAACATAAAAATTAACTTAAGGTTAGTAAAATATCAAAAATGATGAAATTAGGTCCTGCTAATGAGTGGCCAGTGAAACTGAGATTAAAAACAAAATAGAGATATGTAAAACATATGGTATACATTTATACCATAAAATTAGTTTGTGCCTTTGTTTCAACCAAGCCATAAGTTAAATCATATGTTCATTATTTTCAAGTAATTTGTCTTCTATTTATATTAGCTCAGTTCAGTTAAGTCACTCAGTCATGTCCAACTCTGCAACCCCATGAATAGCAACAGGCCAGGCCTCCCTGTCCATCATCAACTCCTGGAGTTCACCCAAACCCATGGCCACTGAGTCGGTGATGCGATCCAACCATATCATCCTCTGTCACCATTTCTCTTCCTGCCCTCAATCTTTCCCAGCATCAGAGTCTTTTCTAAAGAGTCAATTCTTCGCATCAGATGGCCAAAGTTTCAGTTTCAACATCAGTCCTTCCAATGAATACCCAGGAGTGCACTCCTTTAGGATGAACTGGTTGGATCTCCTTGCAGTCCAAGGGACTCTCAAGAGTCTTCTCCAATACCACAGTTTAAAAGCATCAATTCGTCTGTGCTAAGCTTTCTTTATAGTCCAATTCTCACGAAAAAAAATAATCTTGATTAGACGGACCTTTATTGGCAAAGTAATGTCTCTCTCTTTTTTTAATATGCTGTCTAGGTTGGTCATAACTTTCCTTCCAAGGAGTAAACATCTTTTAATTTCATGGCTGCAGTCACCATCTTCAGTGATTTTTGAGCCCAGGAAAATAAAGTCAGCCAATGTTTCCCCATATATTTTCCATGAAGTGATGGGACCAGATTCCATGATCTTAGTTTTCTGAATATTGAGCTTTAAGCCAACTTTTTCACTCTCTTCTTTCACCTTCAACAAGAGGCTCTTTAGTTCTTCTTCACTTTCTGCCATAAGGGTGGTGTCATTTGCATATCTGAGGTTATAGATATTTCTCCTGGCAATCTTGATTCCGGCCTATGCTTCCTCCAGCCCAGCATTTCTCATGATGTACTCTGAATATAAGTTAAATAAGCAGGGTGACAATATAGAGCCTTTATGTACTCCTTTTTTTATTTGGAACCAGTCTGTTGTTCCATGTCCAGTTCTAACTGTTGCTTCCTGGCCTGCATATAGGTTTCTCAAGAGGCAAGTCAGGTGGTCTGGTAGTCACATCTCTTTCAGAATTTTCCACAGTTTATTGTGATCCAGACATACTATTGGCCTAGTCAATAAAGCAGAAATAGATGTTTTTCTGGAACCATCTTGTTTTTTCAATGATACAACAGATGTTGGCTATTTGATTTCTGGTTCCTCTGCCTTTTCTAAAACCAGCTTGAACATCTGGAAGTTCACGGTTCACGTATTGCTGAAGCCTGGCTTGGAGAATTTTAAGCATTACTTTACTAGTGTGTGAGATGAGTGCAATTGTGCAGAAGTTTGAGCATTCTTTGGAACTGCTTTTTTTGGGGATTAGAATGAAAACTGACCTTTTCCAGTCCTGTGGCCACTGCTGAGTTTTCCAAATTTGCTAGCATATTGAGTGCAGCACTTTCACAGCATCATCTTTCAGGATTTGAAATAGCTCAACGGGAATTCCATCACCTCCACTAGCTTTGTTCATAGTGATGCTTCCTAAGGCCCATTTGACTTCACATTCCAAGATGTCCTGCTCTAGGTGAGTGATCACACCATCATGATTATCCACGTCATGATCTTTTTTGTATAGTTCTGTGTATTCTTGCCACCTCTGCTTAATATCTCATGCTTCTGTTAGGTCAATACCATTTCTGTCCTTTATTGAGCCCATCTTTGCATGAAAAGTTCACTTGGTATCTCTAATTTTCTTGTAGAGATCTCTAGTCTTTCCCATTCTATTGTTTTCCTCTATTTCTTTGCATTGATCACAGAGGAAGGCTTTCTTATCTCCATCTGCTATTCTTTTGACCTCTGCATTCAAATAAGTATATCNAAGTTCACTTGGTATCTCTAATTTTCTTGTAGAGATCTCTAGTCTTTCCCATTCTATTGTTTTCCTCTATTTCTTTGCATTGATCACAGAGGAAGGCTTTCTTATCTCCATCTGCTATTCTTTTGACCTCTGCATTCAAATAAGTATATCTTTCCTTTACTCCTTTGCTTTTCACTTCCCTTTTTTTCACAGGCTTCCTCAGACAGCCATTTTACTCTTTTGCATTTCTTTTCTTGGGGATGGTCTTGATTCCTGTCTCTTATACAATGTCTCGAACCTCCGGCCGTAGTTCATCAAGCACTCTGTCTATCATATCTAGTCCTTTAAATGTATATTAGCTATTTCAACATTAAAAGTAAAAAATCACTTTCCAGTCTATAAATGTTAACTATGCTTATAATATTTTCACTTCCTTTCCTATAAAAATCTACCCCAGACTTATTTTCTCTTACTTGTATAAATTTTTCCTGAGCATGGTACTGAGGTAATCTCTCCCTACTTGGAGATTCTCTAAATACACAATTAACCAGGTAATTGTTTATAAATTGTGTTGTAATACTGCCTGTATTTTCACCTTAAATTATTTTTTTAAGTTTACTTTTCAGGTGGCTGTATTTTTTCATAATAATGTTGTTTCTCCATTGTGTTATCTATTTTTATTCTTAGCTTGAGGCTAAGGATTTTTCTTTATGGGAATTCAGTGTATACCATGTTAACTCTTTATACACATAGAGGATAGTCAGTTAACTTTGCTTAGAATTTATTTTNAAAGAGTTGACTCATTGGAAAAGACTCTGATGCTGGGAGGGATTGGGGGCAGGAGGAGAAAGGGACGACCGAGGATGAGATGGCTGGATGGCATCATGGACTCGACGGACGAGAGTCTGAGTGAACTCCGGGAGATGGTGATGGACAGGGAGGCCTGGCGTGCTGTGATTCATGGGGTCGCAAAGAGTCGGACAAGACTGAGCGACTGTACTGAACTGAACTGATCCATTTCCAACACTATTACTAAAAAAATACAGAAATGTTACAAGAATAAATCTGGTAGAGGTGGCTTAGACAGTAAAGAATCCACCTGCAATGCGGGAGACCTGGGATCCATCTCTGGGTCAGGAAGATCCCCTGGAGGAGGGCATGGCAACCCACTGCAGCATTCTTGCCTGGAGAACTCAGTATTCTCTCATAATTCTTAGGATTATTGCACAAGCACATATCACATTTGGGGAGTTACAGTAAGATGTAGAAATATTAGCAAAAGCTCTGGTGTTACAGAACAGCTTCCAAACCAGCTCTTTCTTTAACAGCCATAGAGCTAAAAACATATCTCTGATATATTAACCAGGATGGTCTAATTTATGTTGAGCCAGGGAACACTTCCAAGCTTAGAATGAGAAGTTTATTTTTGTTTACGCATGCTATATGTCCATTGAGATCTATCTAGGGAAAGTGGATGTTAAGTGAAACTCTTCTCACCCCAGTCCCTCACTCATGGAAAAAGCAGTATCAGTCAGAATTGAATATTCTCTGTAACTTTTCCGGAAGCCAGAGAGAGCTTTGGAAGAATTTGAACTGTCAATTAAATTCTTGATTTTCCATCAGAACTCATTGACCAGTTAGTCACATGGTTTCGCTAACACTGATGGAGCCAGATAGTCGCCTAACCTGTGCTCCCATGGAGAACTGTTGCAAATTCTGATGAAAAGTTCCACTGACAGCTGTTTCTATAGAACCTAGTACCTAAAAGAAAAGGTAATAATACCCAGGCCATAAATTGCTTCAAGGTGTAATCACATATTGAATGTCAAATTCTGATCACATGGGACACACAGCTTAAACTACTAAACAACACTATTTGATCATGGCACAATCATTTTTATTTTTAATGATCTGGTTTTTAAAATGGATTATCATTTTTAGCAGTGTCCTCTTCATCATTTTTCTTGAAAAACACAAAAACCACTAGATGTGGTTTTTTTCCTACTGTGAAAAAAAATTCTTTTACCAGGATCCTGATAGCTCATGTATTTTTCACTTTTCTACACAGTTTATAAAATACTGAATACAAACACAAATTTAAAAAATAAAATTCCAAATTAAGTTATTATCATATATTGGAAAATAACTGTTTTATAGGATTTCCAATCTTTATGTCCAATTCTTCCAATGCAAGTTATGTGCCATTAACCCCAGTTGACAGATGAGAAAAGTTAGGTACATGAATGAAAAGACATTTGCAAAATGCCACAGAGACAGTGAGGATTTGAAGATAAGCTTGTCAGAATGCAAAACTGAACATTCAAAAGTTACATTTTCTTATTCTAACCAATTGCTTAGTGCTTGTGGTTTATAATTAACTGTTGACTATTTGTTTCATCTTTAGAATTATCATGCTAGGTATCATGCTAGGTAGTTATTAATTTTTTTGCATGATACTAATTTTGAAGATAAACACATTAAAGTTTGAAAATATTTAAGTTACTGGTTAAGAATCAAGCTAATAGTTTTTGAGACAGTTTTTGTTTTATAATCAATGTACTCTGACTCAAGAAGTTGGAATTTAATTTTATTTGATGAGTGCTTTATGAAATGTCAATAATTTTCTGAAACTAATGTGCAGAAGGCTTGTGGTCAAACAACTCTGAGAAAGATCTAATGTCGCTTTTATTGTGATTGCTGCTTGTTTTTACTATAGGGCTTCTCTGAGCTTTTAATGTCTTACTGTGCAATCTAACCCTCAGAATGTGTGCATACCACCATTAAAAGTTTCTTATAAACAACCGCAGAGTATCTGACTAAATTTATCTTCTTTACCTCCAATTAATTGTAACCCCTAATTCCTAAGATCCTTCAGACTAGAGTGCTGAGTTAGCAGAACTGTTTCTTTCTCACCAGTCTGCTTACTTTTTTATTTATTTATTTTCATGTTGGAGGATAATTGCTTTACAATGTTGTGATGCTCACAGAGGCACTGTTCTTACTGAAGAGATCAAGATCTCTAACTACCCACTTATTTGAAATGTTATCTTTATGCAATAAATGGGGGGAAAATGTGGTTTTTTCCAGAAAACAAAGAATTTTAGTTAAAAGTAAACCTATGTCTGATTCATGTCAATGTATGGCAAAAACCACTACAATATTGTAATTAGTCTCCAATTAAAATAAGTTAATTAATTAAAATAAAAGTAAACTATCTAAAGATTCTAACTTGATAAAAATAATAATTATGATTGTTTTACAGACCCCTGTAGGTTATTTCTAAACTACCATTTCAGTGAGAGAAACTGGCAAATTTGAAAACTGTATTTAATGGTGCAAACACAATACTAATTTAACTCAGAACTAAAGTTATAAATTATATTGATATATTCTATATTTCTCCTGAAGTCTCCAAATATATCCATATTATTTACAAACCTCTTCTGGGACAGTCCTATGAAAAGACTCTAGGAATAAGTTTACACTAAGTGCTAATGTACATTAGTCAATTTGAAATGCAGGAAATATTTGAAATGTATGAAAGGGAACTTCATTTCCCTTGTGATTCAATACTAAAATCAGAGCAAACTGTAGAAGATCAGGAGGGGTAATCAGAGGGCAGGGTTACACCTTGGTATAAATTGAAGAAGAAATGGGAAAGAAAAGGAAAGGAAAGGCACCATTTAGGATGTTTTATTTCTTTCAAATTGTGTAAGGAAATGGACAAAGAAACTGAGTGACTATAACAAAAAAAGTTTGCATCTTACATTCAATAGGAACAAGAATTGGAACTAAAAATAACACATTTTTTAGCTCAATAAAGTGCAAGAGCCACATGCCTGCAGATGGAGAAACTGCAGCAGCACTCATTCAGTATCTATAGCTGCAAACTAGCATAAAGGTCTTTGCCATCCAAGGACGTATCCTAAAGATATTCTGGCTGCTGCAATGAACCTGACTGTAAATTACAACACCTCTACTATCTAAATTGTGTTATCTCATTCAATTTCGGTTCATAATTTTTACCCTTAGATCCATAGACTACAAAAGTATTTTATAAATGAACAAAGGGTTCCAAATGGAAAGATTTGAATAATTTGCTGCAGTGGCCTTTGTTATGAAAATACGAGCTTAGGTGAACTTCAGTCGTGATTCATGGTTTTTCATTCAGTATGACAGGAATGCTTACACAAATCAAGTGCTCACATGTATGTCATTGCCGGTTTTGAAGCCAGTTAAATGATAAAATATACATATATTTTAGGTCATTAAACACATTTCCTTTCAATTTACATCAGACATAAGTGGCCTAAAATCACAAGGGTAGAAAAACTCCAAGGTAGGAAATTTTATTTCTTTCAAGTTGATTTTATTCATTTAGCTTATTTTTTTGCATATCTTTAAGCTTATTCACATTTTGCTTAGAATAGGAAAATTTGAAGGAAAGGTTTTCTGGTTTCTGTAGAATCATGAAAGAACTTTATTTTGGAATTACCTGACAGATAAACAAAGAATATCTTCAGTTCACCCAAATTCTATATTAAACAATATTATAAGTGACAATCTGTTTCCCCAGCTCTTATCTGAGTATTTTGCTTAAGAAACAAATAAACACCCTGACATTTGACTGACAGGAAATATGTTTTGTTTCTTTTTTTATTCCAGCTTCATTATTTGCCATAGAGATGGATTCTTGAAGTGACAGCTTGTGCTCATGTCAGTTCAGCTGTTCATTGACTTGAATGACACCGAAATCCTTTCCAAAATGAAAAAAAAAGGAAAAGATACTTAGATATAAGCCAGCACCAAGCAATTTACATGCCAGAAAAAGACTCTTGGTATTTACAGATAAAGCTCACTGAAGAATCTCTAAATTTTTCATAATTCTGGCTTGGTGATATATCCTCTTAATCCACCACTGATGGATTCTTGAAGTGACAGCTTGTGCTCATGTCAGTTCAGCTGTTCATTGACTTGAATGACACCGAAATCCTTTCCAAAATGAAAAAAAAAGGAAAAGATACTTAGATATAAGCCAGCACCAAGCAATTTACATGCCAGAAAAAGACTCTTGGTATTTACAGATAAAGCTCACTGAAGAATCTCTAAATTTTTCATAATTCTGGCTTGGTGATATATCCTCTTAATCCACCACCATTTATTAATGGCAGTCACAATCTGGAGTCCTCCAACACAAGTAACTTGTATTTCATTAAGGCATCTCTTCTCATTCTTACTGCCAACATGACATTTAGAAGACCATTATCTGACTTACATAGGCAGTTTCTATAAAGTTCTAAGCCGCCTTGATCCTGTTCTGTCTTAG
Source organism: Oreotragus oreotragus (assembly GCA_006410675.1). Classification (NCBI taxonomy): domain Eukaryota; kingdom Metazoa; phylum Chordata; class Mammalia; order Artiodactyla; family Bovidae; genus Oreotragus; species Oreotragus oreotragus. The sequence goes on along the minus strand of SJYX01006332.1, from coordinate 35,424 downwards.
AGCGTGTCAGCCTACTCCTAGCACATTCTAGGAGCACTCTTATTAGCTAAACATTCTTGACAGTATCTCACAAATAATGTGTTTTCTAAATTTGAAAAGTTTAAACAGCTTGACATTTTAAAGTTTATCACTTTCTTTCCCAGAATAATTATTGCCAGTATCAATAATGTACTTTTTAATCTGTGTATTGACAATAGAAATGTTAGAACTTCATCTACAGATTTATTTTGGTGTCATTTTAAGAAATAATGTGTGCACTGTGAAAGAGTAGGTGATTATAATTATGAGTCTGATCTTATTTTGGATAATTTTTCTTCTTTGTTTCTTCTTCTGAAACCATGTCATGAAAAACAGAGTTTACATAAAATAGTTTAAATGTCTGAAAGTTGACATAAAAGCTAAGTTCATAGAAACATTTCTTTTTTTAAGGTTTCAACAGTCTACTTTATTTTTTTAATTATTAATTTATTTATTTAAATTGGAGGCTAATAGCTTTACAATATTGTGGTGGGTTTTGCCATACACTGGCATGAATCAGCCATGGGTGAACACGTGTCCCCCATCCTGAACCCCCCTCCCGCCTCCCTCCCCATCCCATCCCTCAGGGTCATCCCAGTGCACCGGCTTTGAGTGCCCTGCTTCATGCGTCGAACTTGGACTGGTGATCTGTTTCACATATGATAATACACATGCTTCAACACTATTCTCTCAAATCATCCCACCCTCGCCTTCTCCCACCGAGTCCAAAAGTCTTCAACAGTCTAACTTACATTTTAAAGTGTTATTCAGAACTAAGGTAAATCAGGTTCACAGAACTTGGATTTCAACCTATTTTGTATCCAGGCCTATTACTAGAAGACTAATAACTTTTTTTTGATCTCTTAAGTAAGTAAACTAATATATATGATTACACTCATTTCACATGATAGAAAGGTATTGACCAAAATCCTTCAAGCTAGGCTTCAGCATTATGTGAATTAAGAACTTCAAAATGTACAAGCAAGGTTTAGAAAAGGCAGAGGAACCAGAGATCAAATTGCCAACATTTGTTGCATCATAGAGAAAACAACGGAATTCCAGAAAAACTTCTGCTTCATTGACTACATAAAAATCTTTAACAGTGTGGATCATAACAAAGTGTGCGAAATTCATAAAGAGATGGGGATAGCAGACCACCTGACCTGCCTCCTGAGAAATCTGTATGCAGGTCAAGAAGCAACAGTTAGAACCAGACATGGAACAGACTGGTTCAACATTGGGAAAGGAGTACATCAAGGCTGTATATGTCACCTTGCTTATTTAACTCCTATGCAGAGTACATCATGAGAAATGCTGGGCTGGGTAAGTCACAAGCTGGAATCAAGATTGCTGGGAGAAATATCAATAACCTCAGATATGCAGATGACACCACTTTAATGGCAGAAAGTGAAGAAGAACTAAAGAGCCTCTAGATGGGGATGAACGAGGAGAGTGAAAAAGCTGGCTTAAAACTCAACATTCAGAAAACAAAGATCATGGCATGCAGTCCCATCACTTCATGGCAAATAATGGCATAAAAGTGGAAGCAGTGATAATTTTCTTTTGCTGCTGTTAAGTCACTTCAGTCATGTAAGATTCTGTGCAACCCCATGGACCGCAGCCTACCATGCTCCTCCGTCCATGGGATTTTCCAGGCAAGAGTACTGGAGTGGGTTGCCTTTGCCTTCTTTGAGGGGCTCCAAAATCACTACAGATAGTGACTGCAGCCATGAAATTAAAAGAACCTTACTCTTTGAAAGGAAAGATACACGAAACCTAGACAGTGTATTAAAAAGCAAAGACATCTCTTTGCCAATAAAGGTCCATCTAGTCAAAGCTATGGTTTTTCCAGTAGTCATGCATGAATGTGAGAGTTGGACCATAAAGAAGACTGGGCACCAAAGAGCTGATGCATTTTAACTGTGGTGTTGGACAAGACTCTTGAGAGTTCTTTGGACTGCAAGGAGATCAAACTAGTCCATCCTAAAGGAAATCCACCCTGAGTGCTCACTGGGAGGACTGATGCTAAAGCTGAAGCTGCAGTATTTTGGCCACCAGATGTGAATAAATGACTCATTGGAAAAAGACTGTGAGGCTGGGAAAGATTGAAGGCAGGAGGAGGAGTGGGCCAAAGAAGATAAGGTGGTTAGATAACATTCCTGACTCAATGAACAGAAATCTGAGCAAACTCTGTGAGGGAGTGAAGGAGACGGAAGCCTGACATGCTGCAGTTCATGGGGTCACCAAGATTTGAACATGATTTAGCAACTTGAAAACATTATTTTTTTATCTGTGAAGTAAGAATAACAGAAACATGGAAATAAATGCAAGAGACAATGCAGAAAATATTGTCGTTCAGTCACTAAATCATGTCTTTATGACCCCATGGACTGCAGACAACATCTAGTTTGCTAAATGTAAGACTTCTAAACAATTAAAACAATAAGGCAAAGTAGTAATTATTAAAAGCAACTTTAATGATGCTTAACAATATATATTGGAGACTTGAACTAAATGCCTTTCAACGGACCTGCTTAGAGTAACATTTATTTCTCGAAGTCCAAACAATGGACATTCAGCTTGTTCTTGAACACGGAATAAGGAGAGAGCCTTAAAGCAGGAAAATCCTAGTGTTGGCCAGAATTCTTCATTGAAAGCTCTTCTTGTTGAACCAAAAGCTGTTTTTCTGAAACTCCCATTTGTGTTTGTGGCAGCAAAATGACCCTGCCAAAATATCCACACTCTAAATCCTGGAGCCTCTGAATATGTTATGTTACATGGTGAAAAGGATTTTGCAAATGTAAATAAAGACTAAGATTTTGATATTCCAGCCTGGAGAACTCCATGGACAATTTATAGTCCATGGGGTCATAAAGAGTCAGATGGGGTCATAAAGAGTCAGACATGACTGAGCAACTTTAAATGTAAATGTAGATTCATAGGAGTAGGGTATTGGGAATGATTAGAGTGGACCCAATCTATTAATATTAATCAATTGAAATCAATATGAACATGAGGCCATAAAAGCAGAGAATTTTCTCCAGTTGGAGTCGAGAGATACAAGGCAGAAGGAGAGGCTGGAGGAGGACGCAGTCTGGCCCTGTTGCCTTTGGAGCCGCAGGGGCCACGAGCAGGACACCTCGAGAAGCTGAGAAGAACAGGCAGGTGAGCACTGGTAAGGAACAGGGACTTCAGACTGGGAACGTCTGGGAGTGAACTCTGACAACAGACTGAGGGAGGCTGGAAGCGGGTTCTCCTCCAGAGACCCAGGGCGAGGGTCTGCCTATGCCTTGTGAGACTTAAAGCAGGCAAACAGGCTCACTTTGATATCTGATATACAGAACAACAGTATAGTCATATACTAATAAACTTATAATAAGAGTGGCAATAAAAAAATTATGCTATATTCATTATTTCTATTCTCTGGCCCTATCGATACCTATTCTATACCTATTCTATAGGGATAGAAAACCTATAAAATTCTCACTCCAATTCCATGAAATTGTTTCAAGCTGCTAAGCACAATTTAATGTCATCTATTAGCCTTCTCTTTCCCGAGCTATAACCTTTAATTCTTTGATACATCCTTGCCCTCCTCAAAGGCATTAATCAATCAGCCCTGTTCCATCAGTGTCAATCATGAGACGTGGTGTTCCGTGTTAAACGCAGTGATTGAGAAGTGACCTGACTGAGAAGAGCATGAAACTGCCTGTTACTCAGGAGTGAAAGCTTTAAAAATGCAAGACATTTGGGGCAACTTTTAAAAATATTTTTTGGCCACTGGTTGTGATCAATATGTATGTTGGATGTTTTTCAAGTAAACTGCTCTAAACCAATTGTTTCCCATTTTTAAAATGATCAGTTCAGTTCAATCACTCAGTTGTGTCTGACTCCTTGTGATCCCATAGACTGCAGCAGGACAGGCTTCCCTTCCATCATGAACTATCGGAGCTTGCTCAAACTCATGTCCATCGAGTTGATGATGCCATCCAACCATCTTATCCTCTGTTGTCCCCTTCTCCTCCTGCCCTCAATCCTTCCCAGCATCAGGGTCTTTTCCAATGAGTCACTTCTTCACATCAGGTGGCCAAATTATTGGCGTTTTACCTTCAGCATCAGTCCTTCCAAAGAATATTCAGGACTGATCTCCTGTAGGATGGACTGGTTGGATCTCCTTGCAGTCCAAGGGACTCTCGAGCATCTTCTCCAACACCACATTCAAAACCATCAGTTCTTTGGTGCTCAGCTTTCTTTATAGTCCAACTCTCACATCCATACATTATTACTGGAAAAGTGATAGCTTTGACTAGATGGACCTTTGTTGGAAAACTATCTTCGCTTGCTAATATGCTCTCTAGCTTGGTCATAGCTTTTCTTCCAAGGAAAAATAGTATTTTAATTTCATTGCTATAGTCACCACTTGCAGTGATTTTGGAGCAGAGGAAAATAAAGTCTGTCACTGTTTCCATTATTTCCCCCATCTATTTGCCATGAAGTAATGGGACCAGATGTCATAATCTTCATATTCTGAATGTTGAGTTTTATGCCAACATTTTCACTCTCCTCTTTCACTTTCATCAATAGGTGCTTTAGTTCCTCTTCACTTTCTGCCATAAGGCTGGTCTCATCTGCATATCTGAGGTTATTGATATTTCTCCCGGCAATCTTGATTCCAGCTTGTG
>SJYX01006331.1:96828-119127 GCA_006410675.1 Oreotragus oreotragus | reverse complement strand
CAGTTCCAGAAAAACATCTATTTCTGCTTTATTGACTATACTGAAGCCTTTGACTTTGTAGATCACAAGAAACTGTGGAAAATTCTGAAAGAGATGAGAATACCAGACCACCTGACCTGCCTCTTAAGAAACCTATATGCAGGTCAGGAAGTAGCAGTTAGAACTGGACATGGAACAACAGATTGGTTTCAAATAGGAAAAGGAATACATCAAGGCTGTATATTGTCATCTTGCTTATTTAACTTATATGCACAGTTCATCATGAGAAACGCTGGGCTGGAGGAAGCACAAGCTGGAATCAAGATTGCCAGGAAAAATATCAATAACCTCAGATATGCAGATGACACCACCCTTATGGCAGAAAGTGAAGAGGAACTATAAAGCCTCTTGATGAAAGTGAAAGAGGAGAGTGAAAAAGTTGACTTAAAGCTCAACATTTAGAAAACTAAGATCATAGAATCTGGTCCCATCACTTCATGGGAAATAGATGGGGAAACAGTGGAAACAGTGTCAGACCTTATTTTGGGGGCTCCAAAATCACGGCAGATGGTGATTACAGCCATGAAATTAAAAGATGCGTACTCCTTGGAAGGAAAGTTGTGACCAACCTAGAAGGCATATTCAAAAGCAGAGACAATATTGTATTGGTTTTGCCATACATCAACATGATCCACCACTGGTATACATGTGTTCCCCATCCTGAACCCCTTTCCTCCTCCCTTCCCGTACCATTCCGTTGGGTCATCTCAGTGCACCAGCCCCATGCATCCAGTATCATGCATCGAACCTGGAAAAAAAAAAAGCAGAGACAATACTTTGCCAACAAAGGTCTGTCTAATCAAGGCTATGGTTTTTCCAGTGGTCATGTATTGATGTGAGAGTTGGACTGTGAAGAAAGCTGAGCACCAAATAATGATGCTTTTGAACTGAGGTGCTGGAGAAGACTCTTGAGAGTCCCTTGGACTGCAAGGAGATCCAACCAGTCCATCCGAAAGGAGATCAGTCCTGGGTGTTCATTGGAAGGACTGACACTAAAGCTGAAACTCCAATACTTAGGCCACCTCATGCAAAGTGTTGACTCATTGGAAAAGACCCTGATGCTGGGAGGGATTGAGTGCAGAAGGAGAAGGGTACAACAGAGGATGAGATGGCTGAATGGCATCACCGACTCAATGGACATGAGTTTGAGTAGACTCTGGGAGTTGGTGATGGACAGAGAGGCCTGGCGTGCTCTGATTCTTGAGTCGGAAAGAGTTGGACATGACTGAGCGACTGAACTGACAGGTTGACTGACTTTTGCTATCCTCATGGCTGAAAGGAAAATCAATGTTATTGCAGAAAGAACTTCATGACATTAAAGAACTTAATTCTGTGTTTAAAATCCTGCGTATTTTCAATCTTTTAAAGGGATTTTAAAAAAATACATATCTTGGAATGTGAGTTACTTTTGCTTTTGAATTAATCGATCATTTAGGTAGAAACCTGTATATGCCACCTTCCCATACTAGCAACTTCTAAAAGCTCTTCAAATACTTAAAAGATAGTATGATTTAAAAAGTCACATAGATAAGTGATTTTTTATAACTGAGAGATTGGGAGGGAATGGGTAATGACAGCTAATGAATATATTTCTTTTGGGGGTGGTGAGACTGTTCTAAATTGATTGCAGTGATGGTAGTACATTTCTGTCAACATACCAAAATATCATTGAATTACACACTTTAAGAGGATGAACTTTATAGTTTATGAATCTTATCTCAATAAAACTAATAAATTTTTCATTAAAAAGTGACATAGAGATTAAACTTCTTTGACTCATTAAAATAAAAAAAATTAATGGTCTATTAGACAGAGAATGAGATGGGGTTAGATACATCACTGATACAATGGACATGGGTTTGGATGGACTCTGGGAGTTGGTGATGGACAGGGAGGCCTGGTGTGCTATGGTTCATGAGTTTGCAAAGAGTCGGACACGACTGAGTGGCTGAACTGAATTGAGAAAAATCTTGATGATTCTAACACCTATATCAAAAAGAATACAATACTCGATCAATATATCAGAGATTTTTGCTATGTAAAGAAAAAATCATTCACATTAAATTATTAGTGTTTTACAAAGGTGAAAACATATCTAGAATGTTCTTTGTTTTCCTAAAGAAGAGACTTCAAGTGGAAATATAGTATCTGTGTCCTCAAATATATAAGACACTTAGTGAATGATATTTTCACTCCTGCTTCCATGTAAGTTTTTATCAAACTTTCTTTAGTGTTATAGCGTACTACCATTTCACATCCGATCTCCAAATTATTAGCACTGTGAAAAAGTTGAAGTCAGCAGAATGAGGAAATAGTCATCACCCAAAGCTTTCAACTCTGTATTAACAAAGACAATAGATTTGAAAAGAAAGACCTATCACCAAGGAAACATCAGATCCCTGAGGTTTCCATTTCCCAGAACATACCTGCAAGTCAGTACCCACCTTTCAGTTTTCGTTACAAAATAAACTGTTGAAATTTACTCATGCAGTTTTTCTTTCAGACATTTAGCTAGGTCAATATTCACTATTTCTTTTTATGTTTCATTTTTCAATTTCTCCCAAGACATAATTTAGAGATATGTGGATTGAATGAATGATGTCATTTTGATTTGTGTATTTGTAAGAATCCAAATATTCATTCATCTATGTTGCTATTATTTCACAAACACTTGTTGCAGTAATATTAATTACCCAGGGCCTGCTACATAATTTATGGTGCTGAATGTACAATGAAAGTGTGTTTTCAAAAAACAAAGGAAATATGTCATTAAAATTACTAACATTTTATTTTCTTCAGTTGTTTTTCTCTTGACTTGTCATGGTGTTTTTTTCAATTCACTCATTCAAAGAAAGGGCCTCCCTGGTGGCTCCAGACAATAAAGAATCTGCCTGCAATCCCGGGGTTGGGAAGATCCCCTGGAGAAGGGAATGACAACCTACTCCAGTATTCTTCCCTGGGAAATTCCATGGCCAGAAAAGCCTTGTAGGCTACAGTCCATGGCATCATAAAGGGTCAAACACAACTAAGAGGTTAACACTTTTCAAGCAAAGAAATTTAAAAACATCAGCACACATTTTATTGTACATCTTTATATTGTACATATATAATGTTGTACATTTAATCTGCATTAAATGCCAGATTTAATGCAAGTATAAGAGCATTTAAACTACATGCGGAAGCACTGAAATCACAAAATTTGTATTTTGTACTTGGTACTGTTGTTCAGTCACCCGATCGTGTCTGACTTTTGTGAACCCAGCACAGCAGGCTTCCCTGTCCTTCACCACCTGCCGCAGCTTGCTCAAGTCCATATCCATTGAGTCAATGAGGCCATCCAACCAACTTGTCCTCTGTTGTCCCCTTCTCCTCCTTCATTCTATCTTTCCCAACATCAGGGTCTTTTCCAATGCATCAGCTCTTTGCATCAGGTAGACAAAATATTGGAGCTTTAGCATCAGTCCTTCCAATTAATATTCAGGGTTGATTCCCCTAGGATTGACTGGGTTGATCTCCTTGCAGTTCAAGGGACTCTCAAAAGTCTTCTCCAATACCAGAGTTAGAAAGCATCAATTCTTCCATCCTCAGCCTTCTTTATGGTCCAGCTTTCACATCCATACATGACTACTGGAAAAACCACAGCTTTGACTAGATGGATCTTTGTTGGCCAAGTAATGTCTCTGCTTTTTAATATGCTGTCTAGCTTGGTGACAGATTTTCTTCCAAGGAGCAAGAATCTTTTAATTTCATGGCTGCAGTCACTATCTGCAGTGATTTTGGAGCCCAAGAAAATAAAGTCTGTCACTGTTTCCATTGTTTCCCCATCTATTTGCCATGAAGTAATGGGACCCAATGTCATGATCTTTGTTTCTTGAATGTTGAGGTTTTGTTTCGTTTTAACTTTTAATGCTTTACAGAATTTTGCTGTTTTCTGTCAAACCTCAACATGAATCAGCCATAGGTAGATATATGTGCCCCCAGCCTTCCCCTCTAAGTTGAAACAAAGCTCTTGTTTGAGTTTCCTGAGCCATACAGCAAATTCCCGTCGGATATCTGTTTTACATATGGTAATGTAAGTTTCCATGTTGCTCTTTCCATACATCTCACCCTCTCCTCCCCTCTCCCCATGTCCATAAGTCTATTCTCTATATCTGTCTCTCCATTATTGCTGTGTAAATATGTTCTTCAGTACCATTTTTCTAGATTCCATATATACGTGTTAGAATATGGTATCTTTCTCTTTCTGACTCACTTCACTCTGTATAATAGGTTCTAGGTTCATCCACCTCATTAGAACTGACTCAAATGCATTCCTTTTTAAGGCTGAGTAATACTCGATTGTGTATATGCACCACAACCTCTTTATTCATTCATCTGTTGTTGGACCTCTAGTTTGCTTCCATGTTTTAGCTATTGTAAATAGTGCTTCAGGGAACAATGGGATACATGTGTCTCTTTTGAATGTTGAGTTTTAAGCCAGCTTTTTCACTCTCCTCTTTCACCTTCATCAAGACACTCTTTAGTTCCTCTTTGCTTTCTACCATTAGAGAGGTGTCATCTGCATATCTGAGGTCATTGATATTTCTCCCGGCAATCTGGATTCCAGCTCCTGCATTATCCAGTCCAGCACTTTTCATTATGTGCTCAGCATAGAAGCTAAATAAGCAGGGTGACAAGATACAGCCTTGACACAGTTGGCACATGTATATGTAATTCATTCTTGCTCAAGCAGCAAAATATTGCATGAAGTGAACTTGATTGATTTTATTTCACTTCTTGATATTGCATATTTTACTAACACACTCTACCTCCAGGTACTGATGAGCAACGAAAGATTGAAAGGCAAATGAATTATGTGTTACCTTATCTTTCCCTTTCTTTCTATGTCATTATTTTTAGCACAAGTGATTAACTTAAGCAAGGAAGTAAAATGAGTAAGAAAAGGACATGACGGCTTGGTCACTTATGTTTGTTGGGACACAATGGCCTTCTTTCTTCATTCAAAATGTTCTGATTCAGTTAGAAAGTACGGCTTCCCAGGGTTGTTCATGTCATCCTACTCTGTTGTAACATATCACACTTGTATGTACTGTGCCTTTTTTTTTTTTTTTGTCTTTCTTTTATTTTTTTTTAATTGGGGTATAGTTGCTTACCATTATGTATATGTTTCTGCTATACAATGAAGTGAATCAGCTATATATACATACATTCATCCCCTCCCTTATAAAACTCCCTCCCACTCACCATCCCACCCCTCTATGTCATCACAGAGCACTGAGTTGTTCTCTCTGCACTATACAGCATGTTTCCACCAGCAATCTTTTTTATACATGGCAGTGCACATATGTCAGTCCTAACTTCCCAGTTCCTCCCACCCCTTACACACCACTGGGTCCATATGTCCATTCTCTATGTCTGTGTCTATTGCTGTCCTGCAAATACATTCATCTATACCATTTTTCTAGGTTTCATATACATGCATTAATATATAATATTTGTTTTTCTCTTTATGACTTCACTTAATATAACAGACTCTAGGTCCATCAGTGTGTCTACAAATGATCCAAATTTGCTCCTTTTTATGGCTGAGCAATATTCTATTGCGTACATTACCATATTTTCTTGATGCATTCATCTGTCGATGGACATTTGGGTTGCTTCCATATTCTGACTATTGTAAATAGTTCTGCAATGAACATACAATGAGGTGTCACATCAGTCAGAATGGCTATAATTGAAAAATCCACAAACAATAAATGCTGGAGAGGATGTAAAGAAAAGGGAACACTCTTGTGCTGTTGGTGGGAATGTAAATTAATATAGCCACTATGGAAAACAGTATGGAGGTTCCTTAGAAAACTAAAAATAGAACTACAATATGATCCAGCAATCCCACTTGCTGGACATATATTCTGAGAAGACTAGAGTTCAAAAAGACACGTGTACCCCAATGTACAATGTTAATTGAAATTTGTGATTATTACTGTGGTGTCATCACTATTTCCATGTAATAGTGCAAAGCAAGTATTACTCTACTGAATTCATTATGTTTGTATAGTAATTTACAGTGCATAATTTTTTGTTTGTTTTTGGTTCATTAAGATGTTATTTACTGTGAGGGTTAATTCCAATAGACCTAGAATTAACCTCATTAACCTATGTTACTGGAATACCTACACAGCACTAACACTTGGTCAAGGCATGATACCATGCTGCTGTGCTTAGCTGCTCAGTCATGTATGATTCTTTGCCACCTCATGGACTGTAGCCCATCAGGCTCCTCTGTCCATGCGGATTCTCCAGGCAAAGAATAGTGTGGTTTGGCATGCTCTCCTGCAGGGGATCTTCCCAACCCAAGGATCGAACCCAGGTCTCCCACAATGCAGGCGGATTCTTTACCAGCTGAGCAACAAAGGAAGTCACAAGGCATGATATATAATTGCTAATAGTGTTCCTTTGCAGTCATATGTCCAAAGGAGTTTGAAGATGATTCACACTAGTTTATTGACACTATTTAATCAACAGCAGTGAGACTGATGATTTGTTATCAGTCAAGACTCCAGTATAGACTCTATGGTTCCAAGATGTTCTGTTCGCACATCGATAGTTTCTGATCCAAGAAAGGAAACACTTACACGGCCCTTACACATAGTCAGTGCTCTTGCCTGGATTCTCAGGTTTGAGGTCTTTGGCTATGAGGTACACCAATACTTTAATACTGTTTCTCCACTTTACCCTTTCCTTTCAATAAATGTTAGATTTCTACACATTGTCATTTTGGGTCCTGTCATCTTTTTCAGCAATTAATCCTGTCTAACTAATACCATTAGTTCATTAACATAGTCTATGTTTCAATAATTTATGAGCCCAATATTTAAAATTTATTATTTCTAAAAGTTTGTATAAGCAACTCCATAATCAGGATATACTTTACTTCTCCAACCTAAAGTGTTTCTTGTGCTCCTTTGCAGCTGACCCCACCTGCCCCATACTAGGCAATCGGTCTTAGAAAGTTCCAATTCACTTCTCCCTTTTAGGAAAGCTGAATAGAACATGACTCCCAAATTTTATACGTACGTGCGCTGAGACACTACAGCCCATTTGCAAGGCTGTATTGAAATATTTTATATATTTGAATAAACACAGATACCACATAAATTATAGCTGTTAAATTATTTGAATCTAACCAATAAACAGGACTCCTAGGTGTTTCTTTGGTCTGAGGCATCATGAAGAAATTACTGATCATCAGTTAGTCCTTTGGACTTAAGAAATTTGTGAATGTCTGATATTCATCTCACTGTGAAGAGGAAGGCAGATGTTACTGATGCCTGAATGAGGGGAAGCATATTGTTCACAATTATATTGGCAGAAAGTAGGACAATAGCAACAACTAGCAGTGAGTACATTAGATAGGAGCTGTTTCCTTCAAGAATCAAAATGTTCACAATCAGAGACTGATGACTGAGACAGCCGCTCAAGAGCTCATCAGAGCTGTACGCTGAACTGATCTGCTATCAGTAGTGCAAGGCTTCCATTGTCATAACAATAAGACTGCCACACTCCTAGCGTCACATCTGCTATCCAAGAAGGAAAAAAATAAATAGAATAGCTAAGAGGCAAAATGAATAAGACATCCTAACAGTTTAGTCTAAATTTAAAAATAACTTCCTTAAAAATTAACCTAGAGAATTCCTTTTGCATCTTATTGGCCTGAAAAGGGTTATATGACCATGCCTAACAACAATAAAGGAAATGGAATATTTTATTTTCTAGACTTTAAAGGACATCAGTTGAAAATGACTTTTGAGTGCAGATAAATATAAGGCAAAAGGAGAAGAGGGCAGCAGAGGATGAGATGATTAGATAGCATCACCAACTTAATGGACATGAGTTTGAGCAAATTCCAGGAGATAGTGAAGGACAGGGAAACCTGGTATGCCACAGTCTATGGGGCCACAAAGAGACACAACTGAGTGACTGAACAACAAATATAAAATATCAATATCTTAGTATCTCAGAATATTATTCCACTAAATGCTACTGCAACTTACTTGCTTCTAAATATGCTGTGCTGCTTATAAGTAATGTGCTCTGGTACAGCATATGAAAAAGTTATGAAACATTGTATTGCTTTTGGTGGGAAGAAAGCATATAGTTTGTGAGCTGAAATAAATTTTTACCATTCTATAAAGGTCTTATATTCAATGAGTGTGTCTTGTGCCATCACCTAAAATCCAACTGAGTTCACAAAGTATTAATAGTTGTTGTAGTAAAAATTGCCTATTTGTTAGGGTTTTAATCTTTTGTATTCTTACCAGGATATTGTGTGATACTCCATGAAGCAGACTGCTCATTCTCATTTCTTCCACTTCATTGAATAATCAGACTTCTTGAGGTAGAAGAATATAGATGGAAACTTGTCAATCATAGATATTTAATCAACAACTAAAATTGGCTTTACTAGTTTCAGTTTATGATAAGTTTAGAAATTACTGAGAGGTATCAGAATTTTGGGGTTAAGTTAATAACTAATAACTAAAATTTTCTGAACATGACAAATTCTGTAAACATACTTGAAAGTTTAACTCAATCTTTTGGTATTAAATGGCATCATAAAGTGAATTTAAGGCAGTGTTTAAATTTTATGTATTGAGCATTATATTTGACATTTTATGGGACATTTATTATCTTGCTAGATGAATATCCTTTTAAAGAACTTAGAATAAACAATCTGCATAGGAAACAAGTGTGCTGATAGACCATGACACACAAAAGAAGGCAATAAATAGGGAATGCATTCAATAGTTAGTGTTGATTTTAAGTACATATGAATCTTTATTACATTTCTAAGACATTTAACTCCCATTTGAAATTTGAAACAATTTTACAGGATATCAAAATTCAAGTAATTCTGAATGTCATAGGGAGATTTTTGAATGTAGAACACATAATAATGCATAATCCAGTTTTCCTACTCATTTCTTTATAGTACTACTAACCTGAATACCTTGGGCTTCCCTGGTGACTCAGCTGGTAAAGAATCTGCCTGCAATACAGGAGACCTGGGTTGGGCAGATCCCCTGGAGAAAGGAACTGGCTACCCACTCCAGTATTCTGGTCTGAAGGATTCCATGGACTACATAGTCCATGGGGTTGCAAAGAGTTGGACATGACTGAGCAATTGTATATCCATAGCAACCTGAATACCTGTATTAAGTTTCTATTCATTCTGTGTGAAGTGAAGTGAAGTGAAGTGAAGTGAAGTCGTTCAGTCGTGTCCGATCCTTTGTGACCCCATGGACTGTAGCCTACCATGGCCCCTCTGTCCATGGGATTTTCCAGGCAATAGTCCTGGAGTGGATTGCCATTTCCTTCTCCAGGGGATCTTCCCAACCCAGGGATCAAACCCGGGTCTCCCGCATTGTAGACAGATGCTTTACCGTCTGAGCCACTTGTAATAATCTAAATAGAGGCACTATAGCTTGTTAATTTTTTTCAGCTACTAAAACAATGATTTTGTTCCCTGTTATCCTATTTCCAAGCTCACCTATACCTGTGGGTCCCAATAGTAGGATATCCATTACCAATTAGTACTTAACCCTGGAACTTAGGGTCTTAGGAAGAGGAAAAGTACAAAAAAAACACAAAAAACAAAAAGGGAAGATTTAAGTCAGAAGGAAGGCGAAGTAGACAGTCTGACATTTCTACATTCATGAATATGAAAAGGGAAAAATGGAGACAGAGTTAGATGGACGAGGTCAAATTCCAGGACTGTTATATCCCTGAAGTGTTTTCCTCGAAGATACTGAGCAGTTAAATTTTAAATATACAGAAAGGCATGGGAGACTCTGGAACCCCTTGACTTGAGTGAGACGGATACTGTGGAACACAAGCAGGAGCAGGACAAGCAAATGTGACTGCAGCTGGACCCTGGTCATCTTGAGTGAGATGGATACTGTGGAATCCGAGCAGGAGCAGGACAGGCAGATGTGACTGCAGCTGGACCTTGGTCATTTTTAGGGAGATGGATACTGTGGAACCCGAGCAGGAGCAGGACAAGCAGATATGATTGCAGCTGGACCCTGGTCATCTTGAGTGAGATGGATTCTGTGGAACATGAACAGGAGGACAAGCAGATGTGACTGCAGCTGAACCCTGGTCATTTTATTTTGTGTTGCCTGCACATGGCAATCGTGGATTTGCAAGTTCCCACCCGCCCTGATAAGAGGATGGAAAGTTACTGAAAGAACCAGTGCATCAGCAGATGCTAGGTTGGAGAAAGGACTAGGGAACATAATTTCTATGACCTTTTTCTAGTAAAAATACCCTCTTCCACAGGAATTTCTTGCACTGAAGGGTATTCCAACCCATTTGGACATTGCTCCTTATCTTGCCCCTGTGCAACTTAGCAGCAGCAGCAGCAGCATATATAAGAGGCTATAGCCTGAACTGCTTATTTGCAATAGAATGTGGTGGAACAAGGTCCATGAGACAGCACATGTCCTCTCTTGAAGGTTTGGAATTCACTCAAATTTAGGAAGCAGTTGCCATAAAGGAGTGTTGCCCTAATGTTGCTACATAGTCTAACATTTAAAGAAAAATCATAAATCTTTATCATACTTGAATCTTCTAAATTTTTCAACAAGATCAAGTAATCCAAATTAAAAAGAAAGACAGAAGCCAAATAAAGCACATGATTCATTAGCCACCAGTTTACTGACTTTGGGATAGAGAATATGCTGGTTGCTCCTTTACAAATCAGTTCTTTAAACATGTGAGAACACAAAAAAACCCCTAAAATTTAGTTTAACATGCATTTTCCCCAGATAGGCAGGGTGTATGGCCCATACATATTTTCCTTTTACTCTTATTTTCATTTATTTTTTCAGCTACTTCAGTTTGATAGTCTTGAGCTCATCCAATTCATATGACAAGTATGCACTTTTCTGCATCATTTCATGTAAGCTTAAGCACTAAAATACTTAATCCAAGGCTATGAGTTGCTATCAAACAAATTTTTTAGGTTTACTTGAAACAATCACTAATGAAGAGAAACTTTTGTTTTCTTTTTCCTAGTTTGTTAATAATATTTTCTTTTGTGTATCTTTGAAATTTCACCCTGATGTCTCTATGTTGCCTTTTTTTGTTGTTATGAGAATTTTATAGAATACTTTCTTTTCCTCAAAAATTAGAGTAACATTTTAAATTATAAGCACACTTCATTTAGTATCCATTTAGATGAAAAACATCATCAAATTTTTGAATTCACTTCTATCTAATTTCTGTGCATGCAAGAAGACAATAGTTAGTAGTTACACTGTTTTTATATTTATTTTACTAGAAGAGTGTACCAGACATATTTTTTCTTATTATTTGCTTTAAAAATATTAGTTCAAAGAAGTCTTATAAATAATGATAAACAGCAGTGGGAGTCACATGGCAAACACGTGGCACCTTACAAATCCTTCTGATATGAAGCTGAGCTCAATAATAAAATATAACATTCCCAGAATCAGAAATTGAAGGGAAATTGGCATCTTTGTCAGGTTTTGGTATTAGGGTGATGGTGGCCTCATAGAATCAGTTTGGAAGTTTACCTTCCTCTGCAATTTTCTGGAAGAGTTTGAGTAGGATAGGTGTTAGCTCTTATCAAAATTTTTGGTAGAATTCAGCTGTGAAGCCGTCTGGACCTGGGCTTTTGGTTTCTGGAAGATTTCTGATTACAGTTTCAATTTCCATACTTGTGATAGGTCTGTTAAGATTTTCTATTTCTTCCAGGTTCAGTTTTGGAAAGTTGTACTTTTCTAAGAAATTGTCCATTTCTTCCATGTTGTCCATTTTATTGGCATATAATTGCTGATAGTAGTCTCTTATGATCCTTTGTATTTCTGTGTTATCTGTTGTGATCTCCATTTTCATTTCTAATTTTATTGATTTGATTTTTCTCTCTTTGTTTCTTGATGAGTCTGGCTACGTTGTGGATTATTTTTCCTTATCTTTTTTCTAACTAAGTTTTCTTCATATTATTATAAGAATTTTGATAGAAGAAGATATATTTACATTATTCCAATGAGCATCAAGCTACAATGATCGTTGTGGTAGATATATCCCTTACTGGTAGCTTTGTAAACTCGCTTGTATATTTTCTTCCTTCAATGGCTCTCTTTTCAAGATATTTTCCAAATCTTTTAACATTGTTCACAATGTCTTCCATCGTTCTGGCCACTCAACTTTCATCACTTCCTTTGTCACATTTTATGGATGATGACACAAAAAACTACATTTTGTTTGCTGAAATTGCCTTGCTTTTTTTCCCCCTAAATTTAAGTCCTTCATAAAAACTTCTACTTTCACAATCAACTTAATATCTACCTATTAGTCAGAAGTTTTGTCATCATTTCCTCTCAGAAGCTACCTTTGAATTGCAAAATTAGGTTAGGTTTCCACACAGACCCCAAACTAGGGAAAGTCTTTCCACTTTAGAAATTCACCCAGGTGGCAGCATCCTTCCCTCAACTCTAAAAATGCAAACAGTCTGACTGCATTTCTTCTACTGCAATATGGCGTTATACAACATCCTCCTAAAGAAAATACCTTCTTTGACTCCAGATAATCCCAAGTGGGGAAAAGGTAACAAAACTGCCTTCCAATACAGGACACTCAAGGAACTTGGGTTTGATACCTGGGTTGGGAAGATCCCCGGGAGAGGGAACGGCAATCCACATCAGTATTCTTGCTTGGAAAATTCCACAGACAGAAGAGCTTGGCAGGCTACAGTCCATGGGGTCACAAAGAGTTGGACATGAGTGAGCGTGCACACCCATTCCAGTCCATTTTAGTTCAATGATCTCTAAAATGTCAATGCTCACTCTTACCATGTCCTGTTTGACCACTTCCAATTTACTTTGATTCATGGACCTAACATTCCAGGTTGCTATGCAATATTGCTCTTTACAGCATCAGACTTTACTTCCATCACCCACCACACCCACAACTGGGTGTTGTTTTTGCATTGGCTCCTTCTCTTCATTCTTTCTGGAATTACTTCTCCACTCTTCTCCAGGAGCATATTGGGCACTTACCAACCTGGGGAGTTCATCTTTCAGTGTCATAACTTTTTGCCTTTTCATACTGTTCATGGGGTTCTCAAGGCAAGAACACAGAAGTGGTTTGCCATTCCCTTCTCCAGTGGACCATGTTTTGTCAGAACTCTCCACCGTGACCTGTCCATCTTGGGTGGCCCTATCTGGCATGGCTCATAGTTTCAAGTGGGCCTTCGAAAGCATCACAGTGAACAAAGCTAGAGGAGGTGATGGAATTCCAGTTGAGCTATTTCAAATCCTAAAAGAAGATGCTGTGAAAGTTTGAGCAAGCTGCCGTAGATGGTGAAGGACAGGGAAGCCTGGCATGCTGTAGTCCATGGGGTCTCAAAGAATCAGACACGACTGAGCAACTGAACAAAAATAATTCAATGGTTGACTTTATTTATAAGCATTGTGTCTGGAATGCTGTTCAGCCCATCATATCAAAGACGTTTATAGATTTCACATTCAGATCATGTAATTCACAATGGAGATCACATCTAGGCCAGGACAGAGCAATGCTGTCCATGATGTAGATTTCTGGCATCAGAAATACCTCCGTGAGCCACTTGGGACTGCCCTTATGTGAAATGAACAATACGAGTAGGCAGGTTAGGATTGTGCTGGCAGGGCTGCACAGGGAAAAATTACACATGCCATTAGCAACCAATTCCAGGTGCTTGCTGAAGTTGCTTTGGTCTCTCTCTTTCCTTAGTATCAGCACACAGTATAACTAGCATTATCCCTTTTAAGAATCTCAGGGAACAAGTATATGTTAACTTGTCTCTCAATTGCCTCTGGGAAAATCAGCAGTATTTTCTTGTCTTGTCTGCATATAAATACACTTCAACTTGGAATGTATATGCAAATAGTCTCAGAGTCTAGATATTAAGAATAAACATTCATTTGTAAGGTTTTTTTTTTCAGGAATACAAATGTACTCGTTATTTCAGTATTACAATGAAATTGAAATATAGATGTGTGCTACTCAAGATTACTGAAAATATTAAAAGCATTCAAGGTTAATATCTATTCAAGATTTATGTAAAACAGAGTATATTAGATTCCACATTTTCAATAATCACCATTTTCTTTTTAAACAATAAAACTATCTACCCTTTAAAAAAGGCCACAAGTAAATATAATAAAATATATGCTTAGTTTGAACTTGGTTAATAATTGCAGATGTATAGCTATTTTAATCCATTTTTTAGAATTTATATTCCAATTATTCTATAATGAAAATCCATTATTTTCAAAGTTACTGCAAAACAGTCTTTAAGTTGACATTTAAGGAAATTTTACTTTGAATTATTTAAATTTTGCAAAGGTTCATTAGTGATTTTGGAAGACTATCTCTCTTTTTCCCTTCTAGTGCTATTTTTTTTTTTCTAGTGATAACTTGTAAAGAAAGTAATTATATAGAAATGAAGTAATTACATGGATTAAAAAAATACATTTTGCTTTCACTTCTTCTATCTCAGTAGGGTACTTAAGACTGAATACTAAAATGGCTTAATATGAAATTGCTACAAACTTCAGAAATGCCTTTACTCATTATCTTCCTGAGACATCTGTCAATATTTATTTGCTAATAGACTAAGCAATCAGCCTCAGTAAATAAAATATCAGATCCAAATGTATATATCATTTAAGCAATTAAAGGAATACTTAGAGATAGGATTTTAGCATGATAATTATGTCAAATATCCTACTTATACAGATTTTTTTTTCTTCACAAAAACTAATAAGGAGTGAAACTTACAGAACTGTAACGACATCACTTAAGTTTTCCTCCTATCGTTCAACCATTGCATCGCTGACATCTGCAAGATGCTTGGTGGTGGTGGTGGTGGTTTAGTCGCTAAGTTGTCTCCGACTCTTGCAATCCCATGGACTGGAGCTTGCCAGCCTCCTCTGTCCATGGGATTCTCCAGGCAAGAATACTGAAGTGGGTTGCCATTCCCTTCTCTAGAGGATCTTCCCAAGCCAGGAATCAAACTCGGGTTTCCTGCATTGCAGGTAGATTCTTTACCGACTGAGCTATGAGGGAAGCCCTCTGTAAGACGCTTGCTACTAAGTCACTTCAGTTGTGTCCGACTCTGTGTGACCCCATAGATGGCAGCCTACCAGGCTCCCCTGTCCCTGTGATTCTTCAGGCAAGAACACTGGAGTGGGTTGCCATTTCCTTCCCCAATGCATGAAAATGAAAAGTGAAAGTGAAGTTACTCAGTCGTGTCCGACCCTCAGCAACCCCATGGACTGCAGCCTTCCAGGCTCCTCCATCCATGAGACTTTCGAGGCAAGAGTACTGGAGTGGGGTGCCATTGCCTTCTCCACTGTAAGATGCTTAAGTGGAAGTAATGCCAGAACAAATAGGGATCCAGTTTATGAATCCAATAAATGAATAAAATCCGGTTTATAAAAGTAAGGTAAAAGTCAAGGTCAGTAACTGATAATCAGCTAAAGCAAAGTTGTTATTCATGTGGAAGCAATAGTCTGTCTGTAATTTTGGTAAAACTCTGTTAGTAGTTATTAAGTGGTTTACAGTGCCTATTAGCCTTTGATTTACTTACAAACTTGAGGAGGTTACTTAAACTTTTTGAAGTACATAAAAAGCATCTATAGTTTGAGATTATAAAATATATTTCATATAAATGTGAGAATTTTGAGATAAAATGTGTACATGTTTATGCAAAATATCCAACATTAATAGATTTTCAAAGCAGGCTAGTTAGATCCGTTATGATTAGAGAAAAAAAAAATTAGAAGACACTCAGTAAATAATCAAGTCCTTAAAAAAATGGTCCTTTGTCTATTGTACAAGACAATGATTATTTTAATCAAATTCTGACATGACCTCAACATTTTGGACAAAGCTGTGTGTACTTGCAGTTGTGGACTTGTATGCGTTCATTTCAGCCCTGGCTATACTCTTGAATGATGTGAGGCTTCTACAGTGTTTTTCCTTTCCTAGGGAGGAAAATAAATATATAAATATATGTGACACTCTATAATACAATATATATAAATATAAATATAAATATAAATATATATATATATATCCTCCACTTGGAAAAATGGTAGTGTGAGGAACACACACAAAATATATATATATCAAAATACAGAAAGGAAAGAGTGACCTTAGAATAAAAGAATTGTGATAAAATCCTAACTACCAGCTCATTATAGTCTTTAGAATACCCAAACTTTATCTGAAAATTATCAACAATGGTTCTATCTTTACAAAATTTTTGAGACAATTTAGTGAGCTAGTGGATGAGACAAGTATCCATCACAGAGTAGATTATAACTTAGCCTCCTACAAAAATTCTACCTCTCTTTAGCTTTGAAAATATCTTTAACTCCAATTAAAATTGTCTTTCGCAACTAGCCCAAGTTTATATAACATTATGAATGAGAAAAACTGTTTATTATACATGATTATTTAAGTGTAAAAATCCAGTAACTCCAATCTGAAGAATTTTTGAAGAGAGATATAGAAGAGAAATTTGGCTGAGTATTCACTTTTTTAATGGAATATAAATGATTATTATCTATGGATCCTAGGACAATGAAGACAAAACTCAATAATTTGTTAAATTTTGATAGACTAGTCACCAAACATTTCAAGTGTTAATAATTTCATACCAACAAGTTGTTGCTTATGTGATACAATCCTCTCTATATAATATCTCAGTAAGTTAAATGTGCCTAGCTATAGATTCAACTAAGGGTCATTTCTTGGGAGAACTTCTGTAGAACTTTAACTATAACATAAAATAGCCATTCTATCTTTGTTGTTCCTTGTGAAATACAGTACATTTCACAAGGGCCAACAAAATCTTTTCAGATTTAAATATGAAGCTTTTTTCTAATATAATAATAAAACTATTTTGTCATTGTTCAATCTCTAAATTGTGTCCAAGTCTTTGCCACCCCATGGAATGCTGCTCAGTAGACTTCCAGGTTTTTCACCATCTCCCAGAATCTGCTCAAACTCATGTCCATTGAATTGGTGATGCTTTCCAACCATCTTATCCTCTGTTAATAGACTAAAAGAGACAAAATTCAATATCACATTAAACAAAAAAAGACTATTGGATTTTTTCTCTCTTCTTGCATACATTTGACAATATAAAGAAAAAGCATGATAATAAGTTCTAGCATTTTTAATGTGAGTTATAATATACAGGTAGTTATCATATGAAAAGATGATGAACTTGGATTTTGAAGTGGGAGGTCAAATTCTACCACTTCTATTAACTTTAAATTTGATTTCTTTGTGTTTTCCTCAAATATAAGATGAAGCTTTCTTGCAGATCTGTTCATCCCGAATCCTCCATCTCCCAAAAGTTGGGGAACAGCAGTTATGTGAAACCATTTATTGGAAAGTAATTCACAGGAAGAGAAGTACAGTGTGGAGTTGAGTTACACAGCATTATGGATGTCATCAATTTGTGATGAAACTCTAAACTTAAGTTTTGTTACATGTGCAATTATTATCCTGTATGTTTTTTCATGCTCCCTTTCAGGCTAAGCCTCCCAGCAACCACAGATTTTATTTATACCACCAGAGAATATTTTTGCATCTTCGACAAGTTCATATAAATGCATACCTATTCTTGCTTTTTTAACTCAAAAGAATATTTTTAGTTTCCCTATTGCTGAGAAGTACTCCATTGCTCAACTATACAACAGTGTGATTATCCATTCTCTTGCTGATGTACAACTGAGTTGTTTGGTTAATCATGGATAAGGTTGCAACAACCATTTTTGAACAAGCCATGTTTAGACATATATTTTCATTTTCTTAAATAAATACCTAGTGGCAGAATTGCTAGGTTACAGGGTATCAGTGTATCTTAACTATTTAAGATAACGCAGTTTTACCAACATATTTGGGGACAGCTCTCTACAGACCTCTCATGTTTTGAGGTGTTTTGTGGGCAGAGATACTGACTGTTTTTGCTCTGGACACCAGGTTCCTGTTGCATATAGAAAAGCCTTGGAAAGTAGAGAAGGTGTCTATGTCTCTAGAAAAGGACATGTTTGCTTATTGTCAAGTATAGTAGAAGAAATGCCTTCCTTCTTAGGGTTCCTTCCTTAGGGTTCCTTCTCCCTAACATGCCCCACTGCATGCCATGTCCAAGTGTTACAAACTCCCCTTTCATCATCCCTTGGGAACTGGGCCTCAGGGAACAGGCACAAATGCTAGCAACTTGTGAAGAGGAACTAAAAAGCCTCTTGATGAAAGTGAAAGAGGAGAGTGAAAAAGTTGGCTTAAAGCTCAACATTCAGAAAATGAAGATCATGGCATCCTGTCCCATCATTTCATGGGAAATAGATGGGGAAACAGTGGAAACAGTGTCAGATTTTATTTTTTTTAGGCTCCAAAATCACTGCAGATGGTGACTGCAGCCATGAAATTAGAAGACGCTTACTCCTTGGAAGAAAACTTATGACCAACCTAGATAGTATATTCAAAAGCAGAAACATTACTTTGCCGACTAAGGTCCATCTAGTCAAGGCTATGGTTTTTCCTGTGGTCATGTATGGATGTGAGAGTTGCACTGTGAAGAAGGCCTGTCTCTTATACACATCTAGATGTGTATAAGAGACAGTAGTAGTCTCTTATGATCCTTTGTATTTCTGTGTTATCTGTTGTGATCTCCATTTTCATTTCTAATTTTATTGATTTGATTTTTCTCTCTTTGTTTCTTGAAGATGTGTATAAGAGACAGCCTTAATATTGTAAAAATTACTTTAAATGTTTTCACTTGTTTCCATTCTTACCTAAGACGATACTATAATACCGTCCTTTAGCTTTGGTCTGAGGAGGAAAAAAAAAAAAATTGTTGTCACTGACTTAATAGGAAGGGAAACATACAAAGAAGTTTTAGTTTTGAGTATAATAACTAATATGATGACAATTATCATTGTAGTAATTAGAGTTATAACAAAAATGATANGGAAGACTCTGATGCTGGGAGGGATTGGGGGCAGAAGGAGAAGGGGATGACGGAGGATGAGATGGCTGGATGGCATCACAGACTCAATGGACGTGAGTCTGAGTGAACTCATAGAGATGGTAATGAACAGGGAGGCCTGGCGTGCTGCGATTCATGGGGTCGCAAAGAGTTGGACACGATTGAGTGACTGAACTGAACTGAACTGAAAGCTGCCAGACAATAGAATGGGCTGTGCTAGTATTGAACAATTTTTGTGCTAGTGACTCTGCTCACATATATTCTGACCCTCTCTTTAGGAGGAGACCTGGAGGAAATATAACCTAACTCAAAGACCACTGATATTAGTCCTATGATCTTCAGCAAAACCCTTTCCATTTTCTTTCTCTTTGCAGATATTGCTTTGTTATATAATTTTGAGTGTTTTAAACAGAAAAATAATTTCATGTTTATTAGAATCGAATGGAATTAGCATTATATCAGTGATTGCTACTTCTCAGGGTCATTGTAGGGGGCTTTTACCTTTATTTGTTCAGTACTTATAATGACCTTGAAAATATTATTTTCACAATTTTACAACTAGTGCCTGAAGAAATGTCCATGATACGTTGTTGAATGATGAAAATACAAAATATTATGTATAATGTGTTACTAATTATGGAACCCAGTTCTGTAATTCTCCACATTTACTCACTTGTGTACACAGCTATATACAAGATACACAGATGAAAATCGTCAGAATTATACACAGTAAGGTGGTCACTATATCTATATCTGGGTTACAGACTTTCAAAGCTTCTTAGTTTCTTTCTTGGACTCTTCTGATCCTCTAAATTATTTACAGTGATGAGCATTACTTTCATCTTCGGAGAACAATGACTATATTAATAGTCATATAGCTTTAGAGAAAAATAAATAACTCAAGATGACAGAGAGTAAGTAGAAAATTTGGCATCATTTCCTGACATAGAAGCAGTTGAGGGGAGGGAGTTCACTCTTACCTGAGTCCAGAATTTGGAATGGTTCTTTGTCCCACTTTTTTTTCCAGTCCAGTTTCATTGCCACTGATTAGAGCACAGAAGGAAAAAGAATGGCCCGTTCGCTTAATGATGACAAATAGCAGCTTTGGTCTTTATCTGGGAGGCTGTGGTAACCTGGGCCTGCCTTTTGTGTGTGCCCATGGGCGGCAAGCAGGAGTTCAGCACTGTAGCTGGAGCCTGGCTGGACTCCAATTTGGCGTGTGTCTCACATTGTTTGGGGAACACTTTGTGCCGGTGGAGACACACTCCTCTCCCGGGGCCTAGGGCTAAGAAAACAAAAGCTCCTGGTGCCAAGGCTACCGGCCTTATCTGTAAATCACTTATTCTTTTTTCTTGTCTCCTCAAGGGTGCTTTGACCTTAGCTCAGAGTTTGAGCAGGCACAACTCATCAATTTTTTTCACTGACAAGTAAAGAGACCAAGTAAATTTAGCCTGCCTGACTATTGAAACTGTATCAGGTCTTAGATATAACCAATTAGAATACATGCATACTGTGTGTGCATATCTGTGGATGCATGCATATGTGTGGATGCATGCATATGTTTATAATAATATATAAATGATCATTCATCAAAATTATAAATGTACATGAGAATTAATTTTACTTCTTGATAATTTCAACCACATTAGCTGATATAATCCTTTTCATGTTTCTGCACACTAGGGTGAAAGTGTTGATGAAAGTGAAGAGGACAGTAGGTCTTTATTTCTAATGTCCATTTACAGTGGAGAGGGCCATTAATGATTTTCAGCTGGACTTTCACATTTATAGAGGTGAAAATGGAAACTACGAAGATGTAAGAGAATCCTTCAGGGTCAGAAAGCTAGTTCTCTGCAGAATCAGATTAAAATAATAATCTCTCACGTTTTAGTTCAGTACTCTTTACACCAAATTTCTAAGGGATGGCTATCTTAGTACCCGCAACATAGTTAGAAAATATATTTATATAGTGATCGGTATTTTAATGAGAGGAAAATGACTGGAAAGTGTTAACAGGGATTATTTTTGTGGCAGGAGCTGATTGGTGATTTTACTGTTTAAAGCTATCTGAATTTTCTAAAATATGTGCTTAAATATTTATTACCTTAATGGTATGCATTTTAACACACATATTAGCCCCTATGTTCTAAGCATGCTACTAGGGACTTCACACATCAGTTTTGTCATCTACTCCTCATAGCCCATCTCAATAATAGGTTCTTATAAATATGTATTGAATATAATAGAATCGAAAAGTAATAGTGTCCAGAGATGACTCTAAAAATCCCTCCTAGAAATCTTCCTGAGATGCTTGTGTGACTTCAGGTCCAAGATTATCCTAGTAACAGGAAGTGATTCCAGATAGATCTCAAACTTTAATATTTTCCTAAGAGGCCACTGAAAAATCTGAAGAGGAAGATTTCTGTTGTGACTGACTCTAGGCTGCTCACAGGTCACTGGCCAGAAAGGTTCACTCCATGAGGTCAACAGACAGGCAGCTGAGCTGGTTGCTTTCAAAAATCTGTGCAAAATAAACAAAGGCTTACAATGCTCAATTATATCTACACCCATTAGATATTAAACATTAAAGACTCCAAAATGAATCGTTGAAGCAGGGCATTTTGTGTTCTGCTTCAAGCCTGCTTTTATTTATTAACACGGTTTCATCCTCCTTGGCATGCTGTCTGACATGCTGTCTGACACAGGGCCCAAGGTTGTGGTTTAAACGACAGTAGAAAGTCACTGCGCTTTGATGGGTCCGGAGCGTGCAGCCAATGTTAATAACTCACAGTACAGACCGAGCCTTGCCGCATGGACCTCTAGAATTAACTGTCTCGAGTTGTGTCTAGGACAGGAAGGACCAAGGGCCCCTGTGTCTGGTCTGGCTTAGGCTCATGCTTTCTAGTGACACGTAGATTTATGTATTTAGCAATGGATATGCCTTGCTTGTTTCCCTTGAGTAAAATCCAGACACCCCTGTAGAATTTCTTTTTGATACTGGATAAAATTTGAGACCTGCAGTAAAGAGGTTTCTTTTCCAGAATTTGCATCTCTGGGTTTTAGGATACTTAAACCTGAATGGACATGCAAGTTGCAGCTTGCTTCTTGGCCTACTGCTTATCTCCTAAAGCTTTTGGCTCCAGAAACAGATACGCTCATGGTCATTGAGGAAAAAAAAAAAAAAG